>PNEQ01075278.1:157704-175881 GCA_003012365.1 Medauroidea extradentata
TTTTTTTTTTTTTTTTTTTTTTTTTTTTTTTTTTTTTTTTTTTTTTTTTTTTTTTTTTTTTTTTTTTTTTTTTTTTTTTTTTTTTTTTTTTTTTTTTTTTTTTTTTTTTTTTTTTTTTTTTTTTTTTTTTTTTTTTTTTTTTTTTTTTTTTTTTTTTTTTTTTTTTTTTTAGTGTTTTAATTTTTTTTTTGTAATTAGGGTTTAGCTAATTTTTAAGTTCACATGGTAAAAAATTCTAATTTCATTTTAGTTTCAAAAATTGTTAAACAAAAATTCTACTTATTAGTTGTAAGCACTTAATGTTTAATAATATTCAAAATTGTATGTAATTTAAGTGGTTAAGTGTAAGAAAAGGTAAAATGCCTTAACTTCGCCACATTATTGATAAAGGCGTTATATTATATTATATTATAATTATATTATATTTAAACAATCTAGAAATTTAACGTGAACGAATTTACAAGTTGTGGATTAATTGTTAAATAGGTACGTATTCCATTATTCGTTAGTTACGAGTATACACACGTTGGCTATTGCCCGCGACGTCGTTTGTATGGTTTACAATTAAATGCGACAATGTTTTGGGTACCCCGTACTGCCTCTTGTTTTTGTCAGAAACCTTCGCGAGCACACTCGCAACAACTCGCCAATGTTTTATTGTAATCTGATTGATGGCACTACAAAATAACTATTAACCTAAACTCATTTTCCTGACAATTCCAAAGTGTTTAGGAACTCTACAATATTTAAGGTAACTTGCTCTTGCAACAATGACAGCTGTACAACCTACTTGTTAGCAACCAAGCTACAACAATGACAGTTGTATAACCAACTTGTAAGCAACAAGGCTACAACAATGACAGCTGTACAACCTACATGTTAGCAACCAAGTAACAACAATGACAGCTGTACTACCTACTCGTGAGCAACCAAGCTACAACTATGACAGTTATATAACCTACTTGTAAGCAACCAAGTTACAACAATGACAGCTGTACAACCTACTTGTAAGCAACGAAGCTACAACAATGAATGTTGTACAACCTACTTGTTACCAACCAAGCAACGTTATCTGATATTCCTCTCCACATTCTCTTTCTTCATAAATATTCAAGATCGAAAGCAGTCTATTTCATCCTCTATGTTCCAGGCTACCTCTATGCTAGCTTTCTTTCCGATGGGTTCAGAGGAAGTTGTGAAAAGGTGACAGTTATTTTCGCATTTATAATACTAGTATAGATTTTATTATATTGTATGTTAACGCGTGAATCATTCCCAAGTAAGTTTTAAAAAAGGGCTGTCAACATAATTTACCAGACAATGCGATGGTCAGCATAGTGATTATAAACTAACTATAATAATACAAAATTTTTAACTTCTGGCACACAATCAACATAGATGACAAATTTAACAATTAGTTAACTGTACAGACTATTTGTAAACGCAAAGACAAACAACGTTGCATAATTACACAACATAACCTACTTATGTGCACAGTTTCCGCTTCAGCCAATTGGTTCTTGGGGAACACAATAGCTAGTGACATGAAATAAGATTACAAATAACATATTAGAATATTTCTAGGAAAATTAATAACCTAGCGTAGTGTTCTTCAAATATTATTACATACAAAATAAAATACACGCTAGGCGTATAGAATGTATGCAAAAGGAGCGGTCCCCAACATACACACAAGTAAAACAGAAGTAAGGCCGTGTACACACTTGCGAGCTGAGCTGTTGGGGAATCGCTCGTGAGCCGCTCACAACGTGTTTAATTTCAAATTAGTTTCAACGAACCTCCAGCGATCCACTGGACAGCCGAACCAACAAGGAACCTACAACGAGCGAATGATACTCTACTGATAGCACGGAAGGTTCGCGAGCAGTGTCCAAACACACGATTTTGCAGCAAGCGCATCCAGAATAGCGCAGCGAATCACTTCACTTTGTGTTCGTCACTTCTTTCGGATCGTCCCAAGCGACTCACGAGCTGTTCGTTTAGCGCTCGTATTTCACTCCGTACAGCGTACAAACTGGCGAGCATAATCGCCCTAAGGTAACTTGGGAAAGATAACTGTTGGTAGGTGCCAGTCTTTTTTTACTTTTCGTTAGTTCTTATTTAAACTTTTTAAAATAAATTTATATAGCTCATCACTGACATACACAAATATCCAAAGAAAATTGTATCCCAAATTAACATTTTTTTTTGCATATGTATTCAAGCATTATGGATTTTAAATTCTTTAAGTGTTGCATCTTCTTCCTTCTAAAAACAACACAGATAGAGGAAAGTAGTGTAGGACCGGGTACAAAAGATTTGGTGGCTTGCCGAAGCCATTCTTGCTTAGAAAATTTAATGAAAACTGCTGTACTTAACTCTGCGTATATTATACTTTAATGTTACAACTGTGATAATGATTTTGTTTAATTATAAATTAAATGTAAGGTTAAGAAAACGAAGTAACCGTTCTTACCCGACCCATGGGGTAAAACTTTGTGCTCATTAATATGGAAAATAATATAATTTTAGATATTTTTGAAGAAAAAAACATCAAGTATTTATTCTGCACGAGTACATTATTATATATTATACATGCGAAAATGCTTCTTAGTGAACTGGAAGAAAGAAAACAAAAAGTTCAGAAATCCAAATTTAAATGCAAATATTTTATTTTTAAAATAAGACTGAGAAAAATGGGGTTTGTCACATCAGGCCTACATAAAGCAAAAGTCGCATACACAGTTGTCATCTTATTAATGACCACTGCATTCTTCTTGGGCTCATTTTTGGCGCGTGGAACACTGATACCAGTCTTCACCAGCAGCAGAATCGCAGAAGAGACCATTACAAAACATGCATGCAACGACTGAAGAACTCTCCCCTTCTGAGGAACTGTCATTGACCACGGCATGAATGTTCTTCCGTCTAGTTCGCGTTTTCTGTGGTGACATTTTCAAACGTTTTCGTTTAGATGTATTTTGCTTGTCACGATTTTCATCTTCTAATTTGTTTTTGTAGGATGAATACGTCGTCAGGATGGCTGTCTTTCCTTTCCTTCTACTTAATGTTTCTTCACACCGCTCTTTTTCTTTTGGAGGGGGCATGATCATCATGAGCGAAACCGTAAATGCAGATGCCGGGGAGATTGCATCATTCTTTTATGACGATAGCATGGTATCATCAATGTTTGATATTGTTGGGGTGGCTCCATATTCCTTTGATGTGCAATATTTAGCTGGTGAACTCTGAGCATTTTCTGTTTGTGACGGCACATTATGTCAACGTTCAAATCCAAGGATGTCGATCGTTCACATCCAAGAATGTCGAGTAGGGTAGGCCTAAGACTTCCCTTGAATCAGCAGAAAAAGTTGCTTCACTTTGCAGTGAAATATCCTGTGGCTGGGTAAGAGCAGCAAGAGGCCCCTCAGTCACTTCCTCTGAAGCAAGCAAGTGATCAGGTATTGCCTGTCTGTTAAAAGGAAATATTCCTGTATTTTTAAAACCGTTTATCGTAATTTCCATCACAGCTACTTTGGTGAACGCATTGCCAAACAATTTGGCAACTTGATAGATAGTCACGTGTCTCCCTGGATGAGCAGCTAACCATTTCCTGACTTCTTTCTCATAATATGTGCTGAGGGGAACCATAAATGACACGTCAAGAGGTTGCAACCTGAGTGTGCAATGGGGAGGAAAAAATAGAATTAAATGCCTTAGCAGCCCTCTTGCACACCATTGTGCCATTCAAAACCTCGCTTGTGGCTCTTGCCATGCTCTCTTCGGACCAACTTTGCCTTGCAGACTACCTCTGGTAATGGCGAGGCACAATGGTCACCTGCGAAATACAAAGTTTATTTCAATTTGTTATTCAAGCTATTTATTTAACACTTTGTTCAGGTAATGACATAAAATAGTAAAGTCAATTGTTAGGAACGATATTGTACACAACAGTGCATTAAAGAAATAAGGATGGGTAAAACCGGGTACTACCCGATTTTGCCTCAATACACAATTAAAAGTAAAAATAGCAATTCATCCCGACCACACTACCTAAAAACGTGCACATTTTGTACACTTACAGACTGAAGGATGACAATAATATTGCTGCACTCACATATATCGTGTTTCGTTGCGGAAATGAAAATGTGAAGCAATTAAAGCACACACACACGGAAGACATCGTTGTATTTCGTAAGTGGAGAGCATGTTATTCGTTCCTTTTTATGAGGAATTCTAGAAGGAAGCTAACTTGTAGTGGTTAGTTACACATGAAGTATCACTAGCTTTTACCGCAAAAAAAAAAAAACATAGAGAAACCCTTAGCAATACCATCTAGAAGAAACAGCAAGGTTGTCTGAATCCCCTCAAACGTGCTTGTGCGAGACAAAAACTAGCGCTGTCTGTGCTCAGACACTTAGCTTCTCAACAAAGTCACAAGACTACGCAAATATAGGATAATATAACAGTTCACTAGCCCGGGATGGCAAGTTTGTATATAAAATTAGTATCAGGCAGAGATTAGACAAACATACAGATGAAGCATCACTTATGTTCTTCGGTGAGCAGTGTGTGGACTTAGGATGGGAAGGGGAAGCGACTATTTGCCATACTGATATGTTAAAAAAAATGTTTATTACCATAGATTCGTGTAAGTTGAGCGTTTGTCATTAAACTGAACAAGTGCCTGATAAATTCCGTAAGCAACTGTAGGTTTTCTGAATAAAATAAAAAGGGCGGTGACAAATCTTTATGATACACATTTTACTTTTTACTCGATATATCTTATAAACGCTGTTATTTGTGTGTACGTTTTCAAATAATTTCTCGCAGTGTTGTACAATGATGTACATATTCTGCATGAATAATCATAGGCCTAATTTCTTCCAGTACGGGGTCTTGCCTAGCAGTAAAAAATAACATGACATTCACAGTGTCAAAATGTAGTTACACAAAAACGCATCATTTTGGCATTTTGGAAAATTAGTTTCACAGAATTTGGCCAAAATCCTTTTTAAAACTGTACAAAGTTTCGAAGGATACTTTCAGGCTTTAGTTACCATTTTTAATATTAACCTATTCCTCACGTAGCCTGTTAATTATTTCCTTATTGCAAGTAAGCCCATATCCGGTAATTTAACTAACATATACAGTGCATTTTTTTACAAGAATAACATATGTAGTTTTATAACGAATATCTTTGGTAACTGGGTTTCTAAGGGTTTTCTTTGAAACGAGTAGAAAATGTTATAAGGTACTATACTCCCTTGACTATGTAGGCTGATCGTGTCTGAAAGAATAGACGTTGTAAAAGCGTTATTGTTTCGGTAGTCTTTGTCGGAACATCTGGCATATTGTACTGTTGTTACAGCAGCACGATTGCCAATATGCGGACATGCGGATATCAGAAGCACGATGTGTTTACCGTAGCTGGATAGTGTTTGCAGGCCCGGATTACTTCTCTCTTTGAAGTCGTTGTGTGCCTGTACGCCGCGTGTAAAATTCAACTCCCCATTAACCGAATGACTAGTGCCCACGCGTCTATCAGAAAACACTGCGAACGGGCAGAGATGCAAAATAATAATAAGTTACCGTTAGGAAACAGAATATTGAGCGATTTCAATGACCTACGTGTTAGGTTGCACTGTCACGTGTATACTCATATCATGACAACTTTCATGTCCTCTAGTACGTTTAGGTAATATTGTCACGGGGATAACTATGGGCGTGCTTAGCTTCCAGAAGTAGAGAACTGACGAGAGGTACACAACCTTAATATAGGTTCGTTATCAACCAAGAAAATTAAAATTAAAGAATTCGTTTTAAGAATTTAATACAAAAACAAAAATCAAAGAAACGTTTACAATTTTTTGACTAGAATTGACAATCAAGACAACAACAAAAAAACTACATACGACTTATCACCATTTCTACATTTCCATTTCTGCGACACAAATACCGTTACTGTTATTCAGCTTAATCACCTAACAAAGTTTACAATCTACTAAATCTCTAGTATTATTTTCCAGATGTCTGGACTGTTCACAATGACAGTGCAAGTATTTCGATCATCTAAACGTCTCGTATCGTCACTCCTAACGGCCTCAAGGTAGGGGGTATTTCCAAAGCAAAAATAAATAAATAAAATTAACTTTGTTCCGATAGCCCGTCTTCATACTCTGTTCCAGCGGACACCTTCCCACTGCCTCTGACCGATGACAACGACAACGACCCCAGGGGGAGGGCAGACCCCTTTATAAAGCTCGTGTCCTGCTAAGCCCACATTTCGCGCGAGGCGATGACCCCAGTGCAGTGCCCCCGACTTGTGGAAACATAACCGTCCGGGTTTTCGGTTAAATCTCCACGACCAGTAGCAATCCACAAGGACCATGCCAGAACACGAAATATAAAACCAATAAAATTATGAAATTTCGAATTTACCGAAAATTTAGACAAAAAATTAGGGCCTCATAAAAATCAAACGTGACAATATTAATTCTACTACAGTTTGGAAATTTCAATGTTAAAAGTTTTGCACACGGAAAAATTCTTGCCACTTGAGCGCTAGTATCGTTAAGAAGTGTCAACTGACCAATCAAAAGCTTTCGTGAATTTTAAGTTACATGACTATGATAACTTAAAAATTAAAATCGGGTTGTTTTCGATTTTAAAAAATTAAATTAAAATACTTCTCTCTTTACCACGTCAAGTTGAAATAAATTTTACTACAGTTTCGTACTTTATTAGGTACGTTGGCGACAGCAGCGAAACTAGCGGCAGAATATTTTCCTGTGCCAAACTCTCCCAAAAGAAACACATTTTCTCTAACCTGTACTAGAGTTAACCTTAGTTTAGGGTAACAGTTCGATCCGGACTGAACTATGAGTGGACTGGATAGTCTTGATTCAAATGTTACTTTAAACACGTTCCTACTGGACTGAAGTATGAGTGGAGTGAGTAATCCTGTCCAGTCGGCGAGGTAAACTGGAGTGTAGACTCCAGATTGAAACATTTACATTAAACATACATCGGACTGAACTGGACAAGGATGAAACGGACGCCATATTCAATCGTTGCGTTGGTCAACTGCCACTGCGGTGACGAAGCAGAGGAGTGAACACTTATGTTTCAGTGCGACCGTTCCCACATTCGCCGGCCGTTGGAGATTACCAACGGTGTCTGTTACGGTGGTTAACGTTCACCGCACCGTGAAATGTCGAGGCAACACACAAGTATAAACATACGGAGCTGTCAGTATACGTACGACGGCCGCGAATGGATTGTGACAAGTTGTTACGGTTGCTTCAAGGTAACCCTCCACTGCAAAACAAATCCAGGATTTTTTAAGGAATTTACTTTAAAGAAAAAATGTTGGTCGACAGTGGCACCAGACTGGTCGATAATTTGGAACAACTGTCTTAGTTGCAGAAAAAAACATGTCAACAAAATTTAAGCATATTATCATCATGCAATTTATACAGCCAAACTTGTAATGACACGATTTATTATTGAGTTTAAGTACTACTAAGTAGTAAACAATCTTGATACATAAACATCCAAAAGAACTGTTGGCAAGATAAACTGAATACATAGCACAGATACAAGAAACATTTTGTACGCATTAAAAAAAGTATCTGAAACATAAAGGGTCTTTTAAATGTGACTGCGCCTGACCACATAAAATTGTCAGCAAAAAAGTCTAATGTCCAACCCCTGCTGTTGAGCTTTACGCCCCAAGTTACTGATATGCAGGAACGTACGTGATTTGGTGTCCTCACACTTCAGACCATCTCGATTGAGTACAAAATTAAGAAACGCCATTATTAGCGAATGCCCCAAATGCACATTCTACGTACCTTCTGCAGCAAAGTAACCTGTAATTAAAAACTGCTGTACGTGAATCGAGATTACGTTGTGGGCAGAGGCTAATATTTATGTAAGACCTGCGAGTTTCATCACCAACCAAGACAATAGGCTGTGGGTGAGAAGTGGTATTCAGCAAGAATTTTGAAAGTCAATGTTCCCAGGAAAAAAGAAACAAATATACATTGTTTGTACCAATAACACTAACTTAACACTGTTCAATACCCTTCTTGGCCTTATGTCCCTACGTCTATAGCAGCAAAACTTAAATTCGCTACTGTCAGCCCGACTGAGAACTATTTTTTTTACAAACATTTACATAATTGTCCTAATAAACGGAGGTTAGTTGAACCAAACATTAAAATAATAATCATCATCATCTAATTAAACTTTTCTACCGAATCAGCTGTTTAACAATCGTCAGGGACAAATGTTGCTGGGCGAACAAGAGGAAGACACGCCGACCGTAACCAACACCCTAAAAGTCTCCAAACGAATTCTCAACCACATCCGCCTCCACATCACGGTCTCTTCATTCAGCAGATTCTTTTAAACGTTCTCGGTCGATACAAAAACAGCAATGATAACATTTCATATGGAGCTTCTGAAAATACTTAACAACTCGGAGGATGCCAGTGACCCTGATAAGTTGAAATGCAAGCACAACAAATCTTCCAATGCACTGCGGTACCTCTGTGTGCGGAACAAGAGAACAAAGAAACGTCAGTTGAGTCTGCCGCAGAAACGGCAGTCAACCAACGCAGTGTGTAAACGTAGCCTACAACTTCGGTGTGATATCAATAGTTAGCATTGCCTGTTCTAAACTGGACTATGCACCAGGCGCGCATTGATGGTGGTATAGCGTGTCATGCGTATTTTTTTTTACGAGAATCTAGTTTACTTATTCCCATTACGTTTATCTGCGGAAAGAACTCACACTTCGGTCCAATAAAGTGCTGTGCTTAGATAAAATATTCTACGATCAATCGTTTGCATTTCTGAACCAAAGTAATTTCCTATGTTTTGATACTCTACGTATATGCTCAGCATGCAGCTACAAATAATGTTGCCTACACTGTTTTTTTTTTTTTTGCGAACTGCCTAGGTGCTACTGGTATATTATTCTCTTATTTCTAGAGCAGGTCACACGTGGAGTGAGGGAACTGAAGCGTGCTTGTACGCGTTCACAAACGAGCGTGTTGTGTTTTTTACATTATTGCTGGAGCACTTACCACTCAATCACGTGCCAGTAGAAGCTGCCGCAGTGTACCGGACAGGTGGCGCCCAATATCACAGAGGGAGAGAGAGAGTAAAAGAGACAGAAAGATAGAGAGAGGCGCGTCAAAACATCGTCAACAGCTCGGCGATGTGTATTGGCACCCGGCGGCGGGATGAGAGAAGCTTGACCCTGAGGCCAACATGTAATGGACGTATGTTAAGTGCGGCTTTTTTTCCTTATTCGTTTGTACAGCATTGTTACTATGGAGTAAAAAAAATAGCACCAAAACCCAACCACCCACCCACACACACTTTATATATATATATATATATATATATATATATATATATATATATATATGTATTTATATATATACATGTATTTATATATATATATATAATCATACATAAAGTGTGTGCGTATTTATTTATTTTACTACCTACACGGCCACGGCTTTGCCCGCGTAGAGTAATTGAAGTAAAAACTACAACGATAGCTTGTTGTGTTAACGAGACAGTATTGAGGACACGGAGAAAACACAATGTATTACTTATATTATGTAAAACGGTTAAAACGTCAGTTCCACAACAGTGGTGGAAGCGCCTTAAGCTCCTCCTTTCACAGCCAAGCCACCATCCCCCAAATTAACTAATTAATAAATTAGTTAATTTAATTATCCCGCCCACCTATAAAATTGCATATAAATTAGAAAACTTAAAATGCCAATGCCGTAATGTATTAATCAAAACCCACGCGATCAACTTAAAATAATTTTAAATGCTCAATGAATTCGATTTTGATAACAATTACTTCCCAAATCTCTAATTATATAAAATATTTAAATTGACTAACATTGTAATTAACATTTCAACAAACGTATAATCCTACACATATCCTAAAGAAAATTTTATAGGTTTATCTGTATGATATATGTGCGTAATAACTTTATTTACAGTGACACACGGGGGATATAATACCAATAAATTAATTAACTTGGATGAAATAATTATGTCATTGTTTTACAGAATCCTTTAATACAACCATGACTGACTCTATGAAATATATTTAAATAAAATATCATGTCAGTTAAACACAATATTTATTAGTTAAGAAAACAGTTTGTCGCTCCCGAGAGCACTTACATGCAGTTACTTTATTCATAGTGTTTGAATATTTCATTAGATTTAATATTCACCTGGAAGATTTTATAGTATTATTCGCCGTGTAACGATAGCCACAGCACAGCGGCGGCTTACTTATAAGGAATTCGCAGAGTGTACACTGAACGCGCCGCGACGCGCACAGCCGGTTTCATGTCCCGTCCATATTCTACCACAGCTATCTTAGTTCCATTAGAATACTTTTCTTTTCATTATTCTTTCACTTTCCAGAGAAAGAAGAGTAGGGCCCGGTAGTTTTTAGCCAACTTTGTTTCAGTGTCTTACATGCACACCTGCAGATTAACTTCGTGATTATTGGCAGAGTGGTTTTGTACAGAGTTATTTATTCATTTGACTGTGCCAATCAGTACATGGCCAACTGTGACACATCGCGTCTGTGATTTGTGGGTTTAACCTCCACACGCTGGTTGTTAAGGCAGCCAATCAAAAGACCACAAAGCAAATATGCAGCTATGCACGTAAGGCACTGAAGCAAAGTTATGCAAAAATATTTTCTCGAAAACTACCTGGTCCTAAATATGAGGCAACACGAGCACTCAGAATGAGAGTCGTCGTGTTCATTCAGAACTGTGGTCCAGGACTTAGTCAATCTTGAGGTAGCAGACGTAAAACAGTTATTACACCAGCAGAGACGTGTGGACATAACGGGTGAAAGAACTGAGAGGTAGGGGCATTACAGTAGAGCGATCTCGCAATTACTAGAGATCCCTTCGGTTTTTCTTCAATTTTTTTCGATTTGCGTGTCACGTGTGCAAATTTTGGTCTCTGCTGGTTAGGCCTCATAGAGGGACCGCCCCTTTTGCTCTACTGGCCTGAGGCAGTACGAACAATCTTGGACTTTCAGCTGTGGGTCCAAGGATGCGACACAGTTAATCTTAGGGCAGTTGTACCTGAGTACGACTAGCCTCCGATCCCCTATGGTGAGCTAGAGAGCCGATATTTCCCTTGTGTTCGTCCTGTACTTCCTCTTGACTGTATAATATTGTTTCTGTAATTTTCTCTTACTACTTCTTTACTGAGCGTTTTAGATATGAGATAATGCCACAACAGTGTTAAACAACTTACTATTTAGATATCTCAGCACACAAAATATTATTAAAATTAAAATTGCAATTTAAATAATTCAATATGAATAACACATATGCGCGCGCACAGTAGGTTAATACAACATTTTAAATAGTACAAGCAGTATTGATAGCCACGTTACTTACAGTAAAATTAAAAATTATAAACGACATGTACAAATACATCCCCTTCTCTTATTCATAAATGATTAGCCTATAATTAGCTTGGAGCTAACCAATTTCGGACATAACGTTAGAAATTTAGTGACGTAATAAGGAGGGAAATTTTTTATGTACCTAAAAATAAATAAAACTGATATGTGTAATAACTGAATAAATGTCTGTTTTTTTTTTTTTACATAAGAACTTAGTGCATGAGCTAAGACCAGAATTTTAAGTTGAAGGCCACCTGAAACTACAACTTGGGCCCAGATACAGATCGAAACCAACGGAACATTGACGTATATTCATCCGACAACAGCCGGCGAAGACAAAGCAGCGCTGCCAACATTGATCTGAGCCAGCAGCCATTACCTATACAACAACATTCTGCTAGCTTCCAACCGCTCACAACAGGTTTTCTCACTCCACATATGCTTTCTACAGTTTACGAGGTAACGCCTGCAGTTCTATACTTTCGTATAAAAACTACACATCACGGTCAGCCGTTACACACAAACAATTACACACATAATTCAATACAAACATGAGACATAATTTCCTCGGTAATTTTTAAACTTCTGTAAAAACAGTGTATTAAGAAAAGTTAGAAAAATGTATCCTATGCAAAAAATTATATTTATTGTAATATATCAGGTGTATAATTTAATTATGTAACTGTAAATTAAATATTAATATTCACAAGAGATGTAACATAAAAAGAATATTTATTCAGGTAAATATGAAACATTTTACTTAATACATGTTCTTCAGCAGTTGCTTTGATGTCAATGTAATTTGTAAAGCCATTATTAAAATAATACAATACTAAATTATTTATATAGTAAAAAATGGTCTCAACGGACGTAAAAAAGGAATCAAAGAGATATTAAGAAATGTTTATGAATTTTTGTTTAAACTTTTGTTAATCGTAACTTAAAAAAACTAATGTTGCAAAAAAAACTTCGTATTTTACTCGTAATTGAAAAAAAACTAAAAAAAATATGTATTTTGCTTACAATGTGTAGATTTTATATGAAAAATATGTATTTTACAATTCACTTCTAAAAAATAATGAAAATAAACATATTTTATACGGAGTGCAATGATATATGGTAGTCGTTAGAAAACTATTTTGTAAATGTGATTTAAGAATACCTGTTTAATGTCATAACATATATGTTAAAAAAGGATACTAGTTACATAATGTTATTTAGTGTTAAGTCAGTGTATGTTCCTTGTAATATTGTCCCTTTTATTGGAATTTAAGGGGAAAAAGTGCGCCAATTCAATTTTTCGTACAAATGAATTTTTACACAGTTACAGTTATAATTACGGTACTCCTAAATTTAGAGTTATTCCGTCTTCACCCACATTCTAAAAACCTTGCCATGGCAATTAGACACCGATCTGTAAATTTATACTGTAGTAAACTGTGATAATCTTGTAAAGTTTTTAAGTTATTTGTATGCAGTTAAACTTCAAGTTTTTATTAACTGACGAAATATTACTAGGTATACTAATTAGACCCACCAATACAAGGACATTTAGAACAGTTTCCATCAAGGAAAGGCTGCGCGTAGCGTGATACCTACACTCGAGTAGCCTGCTGCGTTCGCGAAAGAATATATGCACGTCAAAGCTGTTACTCAAGGTCATGCACCAAACCTTCACTTTCAGCAGAGAAACACAGCTCGGCGTTGACCGAATACTAACAGCAGGGTTGCAGGAGACGTAGGCAGATCCTTTACCTTTAGCTGCCCGTCTGCCATAATTTTTCCTTAACTTAAATTTTCCTATCCGTCTGAAGAAGCAACCTTATTCCATGTCCTACTTCCACAATATTGAAAAAGCGCCTGCTGAACCACATGCAGGGTGGTTGTTATTTAAAAATCTTACCAACCCCTACGATACGGGGACGAATAATTTTGGAAACATTTGGGGTAATTTTATGGATACCAACAGCTTTGCCTGGAGGACGGGCTAGCGACGACGGCAATGAAATTACGGTCGGTAGTTGCACAAGACGAGGGTCTCAGCGATTCTCCCTTCCTGCACTGAAATGTAGCAATATAATGCAAAGTATCGGGGGAATCGGGGTCTCTCCTTCAAGCCTTCCACCAGCCGTCACCACCACGTCAGGATGGTCCAGGGTCGATGCCCACAACGTTCCGCCGTCCGTCGATAGCCGAGCACATACATCATCAGCCTCCGGCACATCATGTTATGGTTCAAAGTCACCCATCATAGGGTAGAACATCAACTTAATTATCTAAACAGCCGCTCCCCTCATATCTAAAATATATAATATAACCTTATAGTATTCTGTAAACTAAACTATGTAGAGTAAAGCCACTGTAATTATAAATATTTCATTAACCGTAATCCTCACCCTTAACCATTTAACTAATATCATTATAAAGTGCCTACCTCAGACTGCAAGCACCCAACCACATTAAACCATGTTTAAAACATAGTAAAACAATAGTGTCACAACGTAACGAATAAATAGGCATATCAAGTTCGAACATTAAAAAATTTCAATTTTCAAAATAGGGGAAAATAAATTACTCGTGAAGATAGTACTCTACCAATCTCTTTACGTCGTTAGACTACTTATCCATAGCAAATTCTGGTAAAGACCTTCCTTCATTCTGAAAATGACATCGTGGCATATCTATACTTGCATACAACTTCTGCAGCGTCAGGTATTTCGAAAATCTTATTACTGTTTATTGAGCTATGTGACTCATACAACAAAAATTATCCTTTTGTTTAATCTGTCCAGGACCTATCGTTTTCGTTCAAAACGCACGCAAGTATTCGGTGTGGCCTTACAGAGCCTACATTATAGGCAATACTGCGTACATGTGTGTTCGTTGTTTTCAGCGCACATGCGAAGTGAAGATATTTTGGTCAGGATTTAAAATCTAGGTTCTTTGTGCTGGTGAGAGGGAGGACTATGACGTCGAGTATGGAGCAGCGACGGAATGACGGAGTGGGGGAAATGGGACATCCGCGAGAAAACCGGACAACCAGTGGCATCGTCCGGCACAATTTCCACATGTGAAAATCCAGGGACCGACTACACCGGTAATCGTACCCGGGTCGCCTTGGTGAGAGGCGAGCGTTGTAGCCACTGCGCCGACCATGGCCCCTCAGCGCACAAATGACGGAGGGAATTCACTGTAAACACCATATATGATAAGTTAATTAACTCACCACGCAGAATCCTTACGTGAGTTCTGAATGAAAACAAAGGGTCCTAGGCAGCTCCCATAAGAAGATCGTTTTTGTTACATAACTCACATAATCCAATGTTCGAATTTCCGCTACAAAAGTCGTATACAAGTAGAGGGTGGCAACCCCTGTTATTTTCAGAAGGGTGGAAGGTCTTTGCCAAAATGTGCTGTGGATTGGCAGAGCCTAACATAAAGCGTTGTTAACAGTATTGTTCTTCCAAGTCATGAAATTTTCCATATTTTGGGAAATACCGCAGAGAAATTGGAACTTCTGAAGCAAATTTATTCGTTTATATTAAGTTTAGACAAAAGGTGTTTCCAATAACGTGTGCTTATTATTAACTCAGGAATCACATCTCATGGTAGTGCCTATGTCGTTCCAATTCAGCCCCAGCTTGTGTATATAATGGAAAATGTGTTGTGTTTTGATGTTTTCCAAAAACACTGTAGCTTGTTGCACATTATATGATTAGGCAACGATTACCTATCGAAGTCAGCAAACGGATAGTTTGGTGGGCGAGTGGACTTTGCGTCTCTTCGATGAGGTCTTTAGAGACGGTGACTAAAACTTGGTACAAGTACAGAAACTGAGAGAGCAGTCGGCCACGGCCTTTGTTAAGGAGCCATCTCAGTATTCGCTTGGAGCGATTTCGGGAAATCCTTGAAAACCGGAATCAGAATGGACGTAACTAGCGATCGAACCCGGGAACTTTTAAATGTGCGTCGAACGTGTACCGTTGCGCCACCTCACTCGGTCACAGACGAACAATAAACGATCAGTTGTGGCGTACAAGAAGTTTCATTAGCGCAGTCAAATGTGAATACAAATAACGAAAATAAGAACATTGGAATACGTACAGGCTACATTGGAACCGAGTAAAATGAAAACTGTTTCCCACGTCAAATCAACATCTATAGTAATTATTTGCGTTAAAATTTTAGCAAGCTACGGTTGCCGACTTAGAATAAGTCTAGTTTCAGAATAGTTTAGTGACTGTGGGCCTGACTCCCAAGAGACGGATGTCACTGATAAAAATCTTGAAATGTTTGACCTCATAGTGCTGGGGAATGATTTAATTCATCATTTTGGATTACACCTTAAATAATTACGTAAATTCTAGGAAACAAATTACGAAGAAAAAATAATACAGATATTTACCTCGAAATGTATCATTTATGTACAGATCGTCATATAAATACAATAAATTACTTTATTCCAACAAAATAGGTGAATGTAGTGCAAAATAAAATAATTTTTAGCCAAGTAAATGTTTTTG
The DNA here is from genome assembly GCA_003012365.1 of Medauroidea extradentata. NCBI lineage: Eukaryota > Metazoa > Arthropoda > Insecta > Phasmatodea > Phasmatidae > Medauroidea > Medauroidea extradentata. Next base: position 173,710 of record PNEQ01075278.1, read on the forward strand.
AGGATAACTCATAGCAGACTAGTTTTAGTAGCAATATTATCAAAAAATACTCAACTCTGTAAGCAAATGGGAGTAAACAATTAGCATAAATGTACACATGAACAGGTTAATGGTATCACACTCTCACTGCGACCAAGTTTGAAGCAGATACAAGACACGAAATCCCGAGTAATTATCTGAGAACGCAAAGTAGCTGGGTTAACGTAAGCCATGTTACGCAAAGGGCAGAGGTTATACGCGAATTAATCACTTCACCACTCCGAATTGTGCATTTAGGAGTAATGTGAGACACATGTTTTAACGTAATGCAGCCAACAACCAAAACTATTCGTACTAAGGACTTAGTAGAAAAACAAATGTTTTTAATTAAAAACAAAAATTGACACATTTTTATTGACTTCGTTTCTTCAACGGCAGTCAAGTGTTTTCTCAGCTGAATGTAAAGTAAACGTCAAAGAATTTTCTTGTAGTTATAATGAAAACGGTTTAGTATTATCAAATAAATTATATTAATTTTACTTGTACATGATTCTGGCGATCAATTTATTTGATAAAAAAATTTACATCAATTATTTTTGTCAGTAATACCTTTTACGGGGTTGTGTGCCACTTGTCACCTAAAAATAAACGAATTTCGGTTACTAAACCATTAAATATTAGAAGCAACGTAGTTTAAGTCTGTATAAATACAAACTACCAAACAACAGTCACAAAGATTACGGTCCACGTTAAGCTGTTTTTGTTGAGTAGTGAAGTGGTCGAGAATCAATATTTTCAAAACGTTACACCCTGACAATGTGTACTCGTGGAGAGCATTATTCACAGCATGATTAATGGCCGTGGCAAGCAAGACATAGCAATTATAATAGGACAAACGAATCCTTACCGAAGTTTGCTGAAATTGAGGCATGAATCGAAAATAAACGCTTTAATGACATAATAAAGCAATTAAATTTATATGTAATAATGCATGTAATTAACAGTTTTGTAGCATTATAATATAATTTACATGTTTAAACAAAATTTGTATTATGAAACTACCAATGAGCAAAAATTAGAATTTTATTAAATTTCGTGTTCTGATGTTGTATTACCTGTAATTTTATTTCTTGCCAGCTTCGGGTGTCTTAGGTGGAAATAATGTTTTCGTATACGCAAGTGGAAGAAAGACGCCTGACGGAGCTAGAGCATAGAGGCGACGAGGCAAGAGGTTAACTAGCAACAATCGGCCTTATAGCTCGCGGCTGATCGCGGTTGTTTTAGTGCAATAACACGCAAACAAGATCTGTATGGGTCATTCGGAATAAAGTGAACACTAAAGATTTAACCTTTGAAAAAAATCACTAGCCGTTGCTGCATATAATTCAACATTGACAACAGTAACATTACTGCTTATACAGTTGGCAGCGAATTATCGCACGTAGTTCCGTGTAATTTATATTTAAGTACAACATTACTCAAAGAATATAAAATGGAATCGACCTCTTCGTATTTAATATACTATAAAATATATATTTATGATAATATTGACATACTTACTGCCTGTATAAGTTTACTGAAACGGCGCCAGTAGAAAGGGATGTAATCCGGGCCGTTCAAATTCAACAGTCGTAAGCGAAAGGCGTCTAGCGCTACGCGCACTGACGTAGTTAATTATTTCACCGACAGGTGGCAGCAGAGTTAGGTTTTCGCCACTTAGCTTGGAAGCGTTCAATGACGGTACCGGACGGTACAAGAGGAGAGCGTTGTTGTGCTTGTCAATGTGCAATATATATGGGTTTCTGATTAAACACATTCAAAAGTATTAGAAGTGACTGTTTCCTCATTGGTAATATGTAAGTTGTTATGTGTTACGATCGCCAACATGAGTTTCTTGATTTAGAAACAGCAATTTTTTTTTGTTTCATACACTAAGAAAATACGTTTTTTTTTTTGTTGAGTGCGTCGTTGTTCATGGCAGTGTAATTGAACATGTTTGAATTCTTAAATTGCGTGTGTCATTATGGCGTGTTTTTTTGTGGCGGTATTGAGTTATAAATTCGATTTTCATGTGTACATATTTACGAGATACGTAAAGCCAATAGTGCGGGTCGTATAAATTAGAGTCGATGCACAGAAACCAGTATTAAAAGACGTTAACTCGCTGGTATTTATAACTAAGATTACTATTGG
>PNEQ01075278.1:175981-199322 GCA_003012365.1 Medauroidea extradentata
CGTGTATTTAATGAGTAGATATTGTTGATAACATTTTCAGCCCAGTGTAATGTAGATGTAAACATTGTACAAGCCTATGTAAATTAAAGCACGTGGCAATGTTTACGTTTACATACCGCGGAAAGATATAAACTGGCAGAAAATAGAAATTAATCAGGGCTTTTTTGAGTGCTCACTTTATCCCGAATCACCTATAACACTGTGTTATTATGACATGTGTCGAAAGCCAAAAGATTGAACTACAGTCGCCAGGATGTATTTTCTCATTTGCCTTCAGGCAACGTCATACGTAAAATTTTAACTTTTAGCCATTTCCACATTTTCCTCTCTACTGACACACTACAGGACTTAAGTTAAAGTGACGTCTACACATAATGGTTTATTTACCTTTCCTGGAAATAAGCTATGTTCCGAGGACAGTTACTTATGGACATATGCGTATAAGCGCAAACATTAATTTTACAGAAAACGTCTTTCTAGAAACTCCTCTTAAGGACGTCCAAGTGGTGAAAAATCTTAATTTTATATTTGTTTTAAATAGTGTTAGTTTTGTAGCCGTTATTTCGGAGTACATTTCCCACTTACGAAAAAAGTTTAGCTCAGCCAGCTTTCCCATAAAGGCTGACCAATGAACATAAATTTAAAAATGCACACTATATCAACATATCATGGGCTACTGCTTGACGTGTCCCCCAATCCATTAGAAAATATTTAAAAAAAAAAAAATCTGAAATTTTGAATTTGTTGCCTCTTTTCGAATTTAAAACAAAATATAAAAAATATTTCGTTATTAATTTTAAAACATGTCAAGCAATGGCCCGTGACATGTAGTTGCAGTGTGAATTTTTAAATTTATTTATGTTCAATGGTTTTTGCGGCTTATAAGAACTAAAAACGTGCAAATTTTGACTTTGAAATGCCATTATGGGAAAACTGATTGAGCTAACATTTTTCGTTAGGAGGAAAATGTACTCCCAAGTAACATCTACAAAACTAACACTATTTAATAAAAATATAAAATTAAGATTTTTCACCACTTGGACGTCCTTAACTTTGAGTGTACAGCTCTTTGCTCTCTGGTACCAAGTATGCAGGGTGGGGTATTCGTGCCGAACGTGTGGTTTTACCAAATGTGCGTACTCTTGCTTAGTGTCTGCCAGACAGAATATGTTCAATAGCGCCTATTTTGTCATTATGCTGCACACATAACACGAATTCTATGGGTCGTATATTCGAAGCCAAACTGCAAGATTTTATTATTATTATTATTATTATTAATATTAATATTATTAAGTTTTATCTTAACTCAAGTTCTGTTAGATTAATCTCGGTTTTCCAACGAACGCAAATTATTTGATTTTATTATTAAAACATAGTTTAACTGTTGTGTGTATCCTACAAGTTTTTAAAACTGAGTCAGCCACGTGTTTAACAACCGCCAAGAGTAAAGGGAATTTAAAGCTGTGTTCAGCGAGTTCCAGGCGCGAACAGTGGGTAAAGAAGAGAAAGTGGGGGCGGTATATGGAATCAGTTTTCTTGTTTCCAAGGGATGATGGGGTGAAGAAGGGAGGGTTTGTTGGGTTGGAGAGGGAGGGGTGGCGTGAGGAGAGGCTGCAGTTGACGACCAATCAGTCCCCCGGCTCACTCGAGACTGGCGGGTCGGTGTGCTGCACGGCGCCAGATGCTTCTAGAGAGCGGGCGACGCCTGCCAACTTGGCTAATTACCTCTTCCCTTCCTACAAACACAAACCTCCTTCCACCCCCTTTCCCCTCTTTCATAACCTCCATCTTCCATTTTCCCTCTGAAGCGCCACCTGCGCAGGGACCTTGAGAAATTCCGAGAGTGAGAGCCGAGCCACCAGATGTGACCTCCCGCTGATTACAGGCTTCTTTCTCTCCGCTGGAAAGTCTGTTTTGTTACCAGGAGTGTGAATCAATTGCCATTTCAACGGAATGCTTGTGCACTTCTATGTGATGTATGACCAAAGTTTTCTTCTGCCCCCTGTAAGGTATAAATTATGGAAAGTGTAAAGAATCGGGTGGAATTCGGCTACCAGATCCTTTCCACAATCTGAGACATGTTTCAACTAGCCAGTATGTCCCCAAAGTGCATGCTGTGTAAATAAATACATGTCAAAAACAATTTCCAAGTCTATATTCTGTGCTACACTGTTACGAGACAGCGCCCGACTGCACTTGCGGTACGCCACTAGAATCTACTACCGCTCCTACTGAGAGACATGGATGACAGGTTGCGTCAACGCTGTCATCAGCCTGGCTGGCAGGGAAATGCGTAACAACCGATTTCGTTTCGCCACCCTTGAAGAACACACTACTGTGTTGTTAGCGAAGCTTGTCTAAATACTTGGAACCTTCGTGATCGGTCAGAGTTATCGCTAAGCTGTAAGAATGGTCTGGCTCTGGCGGCGCGGCGAATACACAGAGGGCTCTCGTCGGCCGAGAGGAAAGTGATAGTTTGGTGCTTAAGTATGTGTGCTTGGAGTGCTGAAAAATTGATCTCGACAACAGAGACAACATCATCAAGTATCAATGTGGGAGCAACACATCGAGTGCCGGCAGAGTGGCGGAAGAGTCGGAGAAAGTTTGATAGGTGCATTTGCAAGAGAGTGAAACGAACTAGCAGGTTAAACATGTATTAAGGCCTGTAACTGTGCATAAAAATAAAGTTCTAGACAGTTAACGAGAAGAGTGACTGGTACAGATTCATTTTTGTGAGAAATATATACATCAACTGTTTCTGAACAAGGTGTTAGGAATATTAAGTGCAAAAAAAGGTAAATACTAATTTACAGAATTGTAGATTGTTAGGGAAAACGTGTTTACATTACAAATTATTTTGAAAATATTTTATTGAGGAAATATTATTTTATTATTTAATTTTAAGACCTTTATCCCGATCTAATATGGCTGCGCCTAGGACGATTAACTTTTAATAATAGAAACGATCGCATAATTATCCTGCTTTCTGCATATTATCATTCGCTAGTCTTCCTGTCTTGCTCGGTATTATAGTTTCCTTAATTAGTTTTGAATTAGTAATGTCATTCGTAAATTGTAAGCTAGTACTTCCAAACATTACGTTACAAAATTAACAGCAAAATGTATTCGCTTAGTATTTATTACCAGTTCAATTTCATAATCAAAATAAGACAAAGTACTTAAATTTTAAAGTTGACCACTGCAAGAACAAGTAACGGTACATGTATAAACTTCGAATTTGTTACGATTACAACATGCTTAATTCTGGAATGGTTCCTATAGAGTAGTAAAAATTGTGAAGCACAATGGTCTCATCAACAGAAACGTTTGATGTTACATTCGAACGATTCTTGCAACGGGGATAAGTTAGAAACTAAAGAATTATTTTGAACATGTGCCATTGCAGCAGATGGAGTGTCACAGGAAACAAGAGGATACATACAAACAAATAGACAAGTAACCAAACAAAAGGACTTTGTTTGCAGCTGGCAAACATAGTGTTCCATGCTGTGGTTCTGAGGGCCGGGTGGTTGGAAGCTGTGTCGAAACACCTTATGGGCTAGCCCATGAGTCAGAAGCCGGAGGGCTACATGATGGGAGTCACGCCGATCTACATCATAGAGACCTGTTTAAAATATGCCTTAACCCTACGAGACCGGCCTATGAGGCTCAAGTCACATCCCAAGCATGATGTAATGTCTGTTTTTAGACTCCTGTAATTCGATGGATTCCCGGCGTTTGGCCTGAGTATATAAGCCCCGAATCAACAGATGTGGGAGATTTCGCTATTGGTCGTGCTAGAAGAAGGTTGTACACTTGTAGAGAGAGACTGGTGAAGACATTTTGGTGACGTCAGAGTCTACTGTGAGGTTGCAGGCACTACCTTCGAAGCAGTATTGGGCGAAACAAGAGGATTGCCACTGCGGGTCGACGGAAAACAAGGAGGTGCGCGACGGAAGTCGAACGAAGACCTCAAGAGTGAAGACAGTGATGCACTCTGGGTGCTGCGCAGCACATGGTGAGCCATCACCACTTCGGACTGTTAAGGTTGTACATTGTCACTATTTGAAAGATTGTTTATTGGATATATGACTGAAATTTTATTGTGATTTGTAGTCTTTGATGAATGGTAAGTATTCTTGTGCTTTAATTGTCAAATTTAATTAACGTTTCTGTGGACAGTGGTAAGTTACAGTTTATTGCTGTTTTGTGTATTTTTGTAAGCTTTGCGGGACAGTAAGTCAGTAACTTAATTCAACTCTTTTATTTCTAATTATAAGACCTCTATCCCAAAGAGCTCAGATAATTGCCCACATGTAATTTTTTGCTAAACTTGTAACAATAGGTAAACATATACAATTCCACAAGGAATTCAGTCATTGAGTTACAAGAAAAAAATTAACACCAACGAGTTCTCAAGCTCCAAAACCAAAATAAGACGATTAGGTAATAAATATGGACTCCAAACAGCTTTCAAATAAGACAATTCCATTTTAAAATATGGTTACGTAAGTAAAATAAGTCAGACAAGTCACAAACTTAAAACTGTGTGTATAATATCCCCTGTGAATATGGCTGTGTACACATTGGAGAGACTGGCAGAACCGTATAAAATAGCACAAAAATAGTGTAAAGAAGGGTTAAGTTCAAAAATACAAACAAGCAGAACATGCCTGTGACAATCGCCACATAAGACTCAGGTAAAATGTTATTCTACTAATACAGGAAACAAAAAAAAATTAATTAATTAAAAAAAATAAAAGGAATATCTAAGAACTGGCATTCATATTTAGTTAACAAATGTATTTAGCCAACAAAGCATAGAATTTAAAAATATTTGGTTACCAATAATAAAAAGAAGCAATTTTCCAACAAAAAATTACTAAGCCACAGCCATCATCACAGAAAAAACAACAGACTCTTACCTGTGCAGCCAATCAGAGTATGGCTGTTTTCTATTGGCCGGGACGGAAGAGAGGGTACAGAGTATATAAAAACCCCTTGCTTTCTAAGGCCTATACTCAGCAGGTGCTCCTCGGACTTTGTATGTGCCTGAAAACGAAGACAGTTAGCAGTCTCCGAAACGTTGTAATTTGTTTTGTCGCAAAGAAACCACTGTGTTTGTATGTGATTTCATTGTTTTACTGTCCACAGTTACTATGTTATTTGTATTCATTCGCTTTCCTCAAGTTTTCTATGTTTCTGCTGTGCCGTCTAAATCCAGCTTTTTTTTTTTTTCGTTCGTTTGTATCTGTCGTCGTATTTATACAAATTTTTTGTCTGTTGTTTTGCACATACTGACGGAATTCCTTTTGTGGAATACTCTGAGTTATTTATTTACTTTTCCTTGGTTTCATTTTTGGCGCTTGGGTGCTCGTTTGCGTTAATTTATTTTCTTGTAACTCAATAACTGAATTCCTTGAGAAATTGTGTGTTTACCTATGTTTGTCAACTGCGAACACAAAGTCTTTTTGTTTGTTTACTTGTCTCTTTGTGTGTTTCCTCTGGTTTTTTGTGGAACACTATTTGCTGCAATTGTGTATGTCCAAAATACTTCTTTAGTTTCTAAGATACGTTTTAATTCGACAATTCCGAGTAATCCACCTTGTATCATTTGTCCTGTGAAGAATAATCAGTTTTAAGGCGGTGATATCAAATACTCTTCATGTTAACACTGTTTAATAAGTGAATTTGAAAAAAAAATACTGTAATAAAACTCGCTTTGCACTAAAGACTTCTTCTTAACTACATGGCACTTAAGACAGACATAACAAGAGGCCACTATAGCGAATTCTCCATCATCGCAATTCCCAAAGAAATGGGGCTAAGCCATAGGATGTTCTCGCAAAGAAAAATTCACAAATATTTATTAGTTGGAAAAATTTGTATCATTTTCGTGATTCGGCAGACTAGTTACACACAAATAAACATTCCAAGTAATTTGTCCTCTCAGGAAGCCAGATTATCCCTGATACTGAAGCGTACAAAGTCTTTCTAGATTCAAGCAATTAACGTAGTAATGTTTGCCCATTAAATATCAAATGTTACCTACACTGCTACGCATTAAAAATGCATGTCAGATCAATAAATTAATTTTTACTATCTGGAACATAAACGGATTTTAAATTGCATTATTGATGACACTTTCGCAGGTGGGTTTATCGGAGTTCATTAAATGTGTTTGAAATGAGTAATAATCTGTTCGTGTAACTTAAGTGAAATTTTATAGCTGCGTATGGGCAATAACTATTAATATTTTATAATTGTCACAACGCAACGTATTTTTAGCTATAAAATGTAACATATACGTAAATTTTACCATTTTTACTGTAAATTTGTCTTGGGTTTGCCACATCACAAACTACGAAAAGTTATTCCTCATAAGTAGAGACCTGAAAAATTCGCGTTTTCTTTCAGGCACAAGCTAGAATTCCAGCAACTGAAAATTCGTGCTTCTTTCACAATTGGCCGTTGACTTGTTTGACACCTCCTTGAAGTCGATGAGCCAATAATATCAATGTAACTAAATTCGGGCCCACTTCACTGTGTCAGCGAGCAGCTAACGAACAGCTGTTGTCTGCTTGAGTAAACAGAGATTCTTGGAGGCTAGGCTACATGTCAGGGAACCCGCGATTTTTTCCGGTCTCTACCCATAAGTAGAGGCACGATTATTTCGCGTATTCATTCTAGGTCAGGTTGAACGTGAAGAGTGTATACTTCAATGTCATCACTGTGAGCGGACAACAGTAGTTTTTACACACATTTGACGACTGAAAGCCAGTAATACATAAGAAAATAACTCGTAGTGATGTCACGTGATATCTGGTTGTATGATTAGAAGCAAATGAATTTCTACTGTGGTCAGTGCGTGTATAGGACTGAGAAGTCTAGGCTACTGCAAGATGAAAACGCGAAATACCGAAGTTATACAAAACAGAGCATACTTTGCAATATTTTGATGGTGTGTCAACTGTCACTATACTAGCAATCGCAAAAAAAAAAAAAACATATATTGTACTGAATTTTAAAATTATAAATGAAAGTTGCTTGAGAAGAAACCCGATCGTAATAGCCGAATGTGTACGGCCATTTTATAGCCAAACGTGTGTTCTCTGCAGTGTATGTGTACAGAGGTTGTGTGTGGATGAGGGTTGAAATGGGGGAAAGGGATGAAGAGGGTGTTCTCGTGAGCCAGAGAGCTTGGGGCAAAGCTTTTAGTTCCACAAAGGTTCGTCAGACGTCACTGCTGTGTTTTCTTTTTGCCAAGCTTTTGTACGCTGCTCTCTCTCTCTCTCTCTCTCTCTCTCTCTCTCTACCCCGGGCGACCATGGTCCTAGCCCCGTGGGGCACTTTCTCCCTCGGCGTTTGAACGTTTCTCTACGTGGTCGTGTTAGGAGTGGGTAGAGGGGGTCATCAAGAAAACAACAGCCCAGCCAGCGCTTGTGTGGAGGTCATAGATCGTAACGTCCCCAGACATCACAGTAGTCACTGAGCTGTAAGGTGAGGCATCCCCTGCCATGTCGGAATTACTCTGTGTTTGTTTCTTTTGGTTTAATAGAAAGCGATGCTGTAAAATAAAATTTCCTTGCGATACTAGTATTGTTCAGATGTTATGGATTAATGAAAAGCGGAATTCGTCAAACAAAAAAATATATATCCATACTAACTTTTAGGGTCTTTTAAAAGTCATTATGTAATGTGGGTATAATAATCAGTGACTGAATTAAAAAGGAATTTTATAATGTGAAAACTCAGTTGTAAAAAATATATTGTAATGTCATAAACGCAAGTAACATAAAATTCAACACGATGAGGGAGAAGACCCCACTGCAACAACGCTGTGCTGCTAGTTGTCGTAAGATACTTCGTGCACTACTCCTAATAGATCGCCTATCTGGCGAGTAAAACTGCGAGTCTGTTTACGTGTATGGAGTGTGTGTTTTAAAATAAGTCAGTAATATGACTGGAAGTGAAATAAAGAGACTATGGTCAACACGTAACATCAATGTCTTTAGCGCTGGTGAATGATGACATGACGTGGGTATACGCATGGAGCAGCGCCGGAATGAAGGGGCGGGTAAAACGGGAGATCCCCGAGAAAAACCGCCAACGGTATCGACCGGCATGATTCCTATACATGCGAAATTTTGGGGACCGACCTCGCCGAGAGCCGAACCCGGATAGCCTCGGTGAGAGGCGAGTGTTCTAGCCACTGAGCCAACAGCGGACCCTAATATATGACTTGAATACGATGTTGAATGTCGCTTATGTGTTACAAATATTATTTAAGAAATATCCTCAAAGGGAAGACAGACGTCAGCTTATTGCCTTGCTTATAGAGGGGATTAGGCAAGTACTGAACGAACAGGAGTCATCCGAAGACATTGCTGCCGATCGCCGTCGTTTCAGGCCAACAGCAGAAAATAAGCTCTGTAGTAGTTTATTACCTTACCGTTTGTTTCAAAATCCAAAAATCTTTACTACGGACGCTAGGATATATTTTCTTCTTTGCATCGAGAACACCGAGCACCAATGCCGGAAGAAAAACATATTTAGCGACTTTCACTACTTTTTCTCTCTAATGACATACTATAATACTAAAATAAATAATGGCGCCTATAATAGTTTTTACCTTTCCTGGAAAGAAGCTATAGTCCCAGAACAATTATTTACGAACATGTGCGTATAGGCGCAAACATTGATATTTCAGAAAACTAATTGCTGGAGACGTCTCTTAAGGTTGCCGACTTTGACCAGACTACAATGATGAGCAAAGCTTCAACCGATAAAAATACATTAAGAAACTGGTCGAAGTACGCGATTATTATCTAGTATGGGATAGAATTCAAAGCACTTAATACACGTATACGCCCATTTTACGTCATCCACTCCTAGTTAAAACAAGTGGCGGCTCGAGGGTTGTTGGCAGGTAGTGCACAAGTTGCCGAGAACTGTACACACGTGTGAACGTGCCGCCGTACACCAGTGATCGTGAAATATAATATACTGCCTACTAATAGTGTTGTGACCAGTCAGTAATAAGCGGCACCTACGTACCAGCGTGTTAGTGGCTGTAGCGTCAACTAGCGCACAACACTTTACAGTTCTGTGCTACTTGTGCCCTCCCTGGCAACAACCCTAGAGCCGCCACTGATTAAAAACCTATTTTAGACACATCCGAAAATAGCAGAAACATGTGTTGATGTCATTTTGTGTGTGAACATATCGGTGGACAGTACAGGATGATCATAATAAAAGAATACCCCAACTTTAAATGTCTATAATACCAAAATCAAACAGTCAAATGAACCGCTGAGCAATGACGTTCTTTCACATCTTCATAATTGTTCAATGTGCCCGCCAAGAGCAGCCCGAACCATATCTACGCGATACGCGACCTCGTTCCACACTCTTGCCAGCCATGCCCTGTGTTACGTTTCGGGTTGCCGCAATGCAGGATTAGTCGCGTAGCAGCTGGTGACCGGCCTCTTCACCACACCCCCAGAAGCCAAGACCTTACCCCGTGCCATTTCTTCACGTGGAGTCAAATAAAATATAATGTGTTTCGTCCACCATTACCGGTTACCATTGCTGACCTTAAAAAACAAATTACGGAAAGCATCAAGATTTGGTAAAGAAAATTCCATTGTTCCACAGTTCATTTGACAGGTCAACCAAGGTTGCGGGTAGTTTGGATGTGGTATTATAAACATTCAATGTTGGGGTATTCCTTAATGATCATCCTGTAATTAAAAACTTGCATACAGACGTGTACAGTATAGCTTTATATTTTATATAACATCATAAAATAATAAAGTCACCACGGAATACCTAATACAACCGCTCTGCACTATAACACGCCAAAAGTATCTATACAGCGGCCAGCCTACAGAATTTTCCCATACTAAAAATAAAACTAAGCAAAAATGATAAAATTCACAAATCTTATGACAAATCAGTTAAATGTTGTACACATTTTGCCACGTGAGAAGTGACACACAATAGTACGTTTCAGAGCGTAAATGCTAAGTTTTCCAGTGTCTTGGGCACAGAGGTAACTTGACTTTCATTGCACATGCCGAATTTGCGTGTGTACTGAATTATCTGGCTCAAAATCACCCCAACACTGTAAAAAATCCTTAGCAAACAACTAGGTTTGTAAAAATGCCTTCGAGAAACTTCACGCCTAATTCTCAATAAAGCATCCGCCTGTTTGGCGAGTGTACTGTAATACTGCGTATAGCCTAAGTGCTTGTTTTAAACACGTCACTGTAACTTATTTGTTCTTAATAACACATTTAATTTTCAGAGGAATACGATATTTAAGACCTCTTTTGTGCTTCACAAATAGTATTTAAGGGGCTTCCATAGATAGCTGCGTTTGTTTATGTGAGACAGAAAACAGATTGAGTAGTAAGAGTGCTGTTGACCAGTGTATGTAATGCATTTTCGCCTATCCGCGCAAGCTACTCATCTAATGTCCAGTACTGTACTATCTTCATCTTCCTATGGGACAGTTACCATATTATTTTATTTTCGAACATTATTGTTTAAAGTCTAACGTTCTTTTCTATTGTTGTGTTTTTCTCAGCCGGTTGTTATTTTTCCAGAAACGACAGTCTGGAAAAGCCATTTTTGATCATGTTTTAGAGTTGTCCGAACATGATTTTATAATGAACATGACGAATATTTTAAACTATAGCGACATAGTTTTAAGCGTGTGTTCTTTTCGTAGATATACAAATATAATGCATTTTAAATAGTTTCGTAAAAAAATAAGAATAGTCGTAACTAGCTGCAATGCATTTGCACCAAATGCAGTGAATTTTCACAATTTTCGACATAACATTTTCCCCTCGTTTGTTGTAGAAAATCAAGGTGGAAATGATACTTTGTTTTACAACTTATTACATTACTATAGTCATAGACTGTCTTATTTTTTGTGCAGTGATGGCAGATAGGAAAAAGAAACATTTTCCTATCTCCCATCAGCGATCCAAAAATAAGAAAATCTGTGACTATGTAATAAAGTAAGAAGGCGTACAAAAGTGTAATCTACGGATAGTCGAGCATTTATTTTCTATAATAAGCGGTGGAAAAATACTTCTGTTGAAAATTATGGTAATTCTCTGCTTTAGTGCTCCATCTCCCTTAAGAGAGGAGTTTCCTTAAAATCGGGTTTTTTATTAAATTTATCTATGAAAGAAATGTTACGTAAATTATTTTAAAAGAAAGTAAGTAGGAAATATTGAAAATAAAAACATTTACTTTAAGATAACACTTATCTACATATCTTGACTGTTTGATATCTGTGTAATCGCAACGGGTGGTAAATTACTTAGGCCAGTATCTATAAACGGCTTTCGAATGACAACCAACTGCTCACCAATGCTTTCTCTATGGGGATTGCAGTTGGTTGTCATTCGAAAGCCGTTTATAGATACGGCCCTCAATCAGCTGACTTAGGTGGCCGCCTGGGTGAACGTATTTTGCGCGTGCGAGGCCCATAATGCGGATGCGGTAAGGACGACTATACACGCGCAGTTTTATCAACTCGCCTCTATGAGACGTTTAGTGGTGACTATCATGTCCTTACGTAATATTAATGATAATGGTGTATACAATTGTAAAATTCCGCGCAAAGACTTTTCATACATAAAAATGACCACAGCGCGTGGTAGATAATTAAACGCTGAAAACATCAATTGATTTCGACGCTTATTTCGAAACCAATATAGATAAAATATTCAATGACTATCCTAGATAATGGTATTTACCAACTTTATGAGTAAATATTTATCCAGAATTACTAATTCGTTACACGTGATCTCTTGCGCCGCAGTTGAATGCACGAGGTTCCGACGTCAAAGACTGTGCCACAGACGTTCGTAGCACTGGAAAACAATTTCGTTTAAAACGTTGGCTAAACCTATTGTCTACAATTGCTATTTTTTAATTTTCGCAAATTGGCTTCAAGAAACCTACAGTTATAGATAGGGCCAAGATTTTGTCGCGAAAAGATTTTGGCCACACTTTGTTTCAGTGACTCACGTGCACATCGGCAGTTCTGTTTCAAGGTTATTGGCAGCGTGTCTATGTCCAGACACGTTTCTCTTTTTACTGCACCAATCAGAATAAGATTATTGTGAGTGTGTACGTCTATAATTTGCCAAGGCCAGTGAGAATGAAATCATCCAACCACAGACGATGTAGCAGAGCTGCAGGTGTGCACATGACGCATCGAAACCAAATGTTGCAAAAATGTTTTCGCCATAAAATCGTGGCTCTAGTTATAGATTAACACTTTTAGTTATGTACCACGCCCTCTTAAAAATAAACGTTAAGGATACGTGGAGAGCTAAGAAATTCTTCATGTAACTATTGGCTCTGCATTTAAAAATTAAATCATAAAAATCTGTTACAAGTAAGCAAACATAAAATCAATATATCCATGATACATTCTCGTTACGGTAGCAGCCTGGGGAAGTAATCGAGATAAGCAGCCTGGGGAAGTAATAGAGATCTTCGACCGAGAGAAGCATGTGTGTGAAGTGTTGTGCGTGAGTGACACATGGGCCGTGTTGAGAGCGTCTTGTGGCGGCAAAGGTGAAGTGCCCAGGAGAGCTGTGGTCGAGTATTGTGCGAGAGAGCCGTCTCCATCGTTAAAAACACATTAGGCGCTATCTGCGGGGTAGAGGCACGTTCCAGCACGCCCGTTTATTCCTCAGTAAGGTCTAGTTGCGCGGAAATGAGACAGATGGCGTAACTCGAGGTTTTCAACCACGCGCGGAAATGAACAGGGGAGGGACATGGAAGGAGAAACACAGAGAGAAAGAGACAGGAGTCCCACTGCGGCAAACTTGTGGCAAACCGTGGCTAGTCTGTGAGCATTACATCCTTCCCTGTTATGTACCAACACACACCTCGGTAAGTCACTGGTCAAGCAATGTGCGTGTATGTGTGTAAACCCCTACATTTAACAGTGGAAAATTAGACTCACCGTAATAAATGTGCCATTAGGTAATACAAATTATGTCTAATATAACAATAGCGCTTTGAGAGTGCTTGTACACGCTATGAATTTTATTCCTAAAATTGTGATACAGTGTACATTTATCAAAACATTTTAAGTTGCACATTGTGTATTTTTAATTAATAGTAATCAACATGTATATAATTTTTTGACTAAGCTCCCTAAAACTATTTTTCTTCAAGGTAACTACAAAAAGAAGAGTATTAGTTAACGATGTGGTCCTTTCCTGAAGCAATTACGAATCTAATACATATATAATACATTTTGAAACGATTTTACCGTAGCTATTGTACAAAAAACTGAAAAATCATTTTGTAACAAAAATGTTATATTTTGTCACTAAACATCATTTCACTCTACAAAACTATTGCTAGGTTAAATAAGTTATATAATTACATCAGGTCGTTAAGAAAAGCTTTTATATTCATTCTATCCCTCATTGACTATATGACATAAAATATGTATTCCGTAGCGGGCGTTCTGAAAGTTTGCTTGGACTTAAAAAAATCCTCACAAATACCTCTTGAATGTAGTTGCAGCTACAAGTCTTGTTGTCAGGAAAAGAAACTTCAATCAGGTAACAGAACTGGAATCATATACTCAGTTTAACATGTATCTCAACTCAAACCACATTCACGATCATTGGGTAATACCGTTTGTGATTGAACTTATAAAAAACTAAAAGTACTTAACATGTGCGCTGTTATTTCAACTCAGAATATATTGATTATTTTCAATGTATGTTTCTGATAACTTCATACATGTTACAACCGGTAAATTATTGACTGGATTTAGTTGCTTGGATATACTCCTCTACGAAATAAATTACTGTCAAAGAAAACGTCCTCCAGCGTCAACATCCACCACTTTTTCTACTTGCGAATATCGGCAGCGACTCCACCGAGAACAGAAACCATCGTATTCCCTATTGGTAACCAAATAAAGACGCAATTGGAAGCCATTGCTTAAAGGCGCCTCCTTCCACGCGATTAAAATGCGTTGCAATGTGTTCGTAAATATTTGTTTTAAGAAACTGTTCCACATGTGCTCATTGTGTCGATGTACAAAAAAGAACACTTCAAACAATGACGGAAAGGTAGTTTCAAAGCATCGCGGCAATAAGAAAGATAAATTCGGAGCTTCTTAAAATGGCTAATAGCTGGTTTTCCAGTGTGTCATATCTGAAAAACTACTGACGGGATTCATGCGAAACTACTCTAGAAACATACAATAGACATAGCTTAAAAATTTCACCAGTAAAAGGATGGGGTCACCACTAAAAGTATCAGTCAGGCGAGTGATCTACGATACCACTGCACGACGTTTCAACGTCATGCAGTAGAGGCTATAATGCACCTGATGAGCCGGTCAACATAGCCCTTGGCGCCGTGCCTCACTCACACAAACACACGGCCAGTAAGCGCGTGTCTTTATGTTGTTATGAACCATGTAACTCTGGTTCTAACACAGCGATTAGTAACTAGGCCACCAGGCCAGGAATGTCAAAATATTAAACATAAGTTGCTGCAAACTGCAAGGCAGAACTCCCCACTCCTACAGCGGTACGAGTTGCCACACAGGGCGTGATAAAGGGGCGTGTCACGCTACCTACGAGGTCTGTCTGCCCCATATCGTCGCCGGACCACTTCACTATCAAGATGCGCCACGACGTCCAGATCTACGACGTGCCGATTGCCGTGGACGTTTCCTTACATCAGCCTCGGCATCATTAACAAGGTGGTACTGTCATCGTCGTAACTAAATTGAGTAGCTCATAAGTAATCATAAATGTCTCTAACTATTCTGGCCTCCCTCCATAAAGAACATCGTAAAAGTAATGTAATAGTTTGTATATATTGTAAATTAAAGCCGTACCTGATATTTAGACTGCGAGTCTAAATTATATTAAAAGAATCCCTCATTTAACCAAGTTATAAAATACTGTACGTTTTACGGAATACTCTACCAATTACCAAACAACCGATAAGGAGTATAATTTTCCGTAAACGTAACAATGTGCCGTGTAACTCCACAGTTAGCATATTCCATTTTTAAGTAACAAACAATATTTTCATTTAAATTACTAAAAAAAAGTAATTGTAGCACTTTAACTTCATGCTAATGCTTTCTGCATTGGGAACCCATTTTTACATTACGCATCACCTGATGACTCTGAAAAGACGAGAATATATTGTATTCAAAATTAGTAGGGAAAACGGATTTTAGCAAATAGTATTTTGCACCAGCTTATTTCAGTACCGTATATGCACATCTGCAACTCTATTTAGCGGTCAGTGATAGAATGTTATTAAATATCGACGTGTTGGGAACCCTACCCGCACATCAAAGACGTGCGGTGTCAGTAACCTTACTCTCATTCGCACAGTCAAATAACAAAACTAGCCTCGTAAATACACGCTGCCAAAAACCATGAAGCAAAACTGCCGATTTTCACGTAAGTCATTGTAACAAGTAGGTACAAATAACAGTTAATTGCAATGGAAAATTTTCATTGCACACCGAATATATTACTATTTCTGAATTATTTGCTAGTTTGTTGACAGCAACATTTATCGCTTACTTGGTGTGTGTTTTTATTGCTCGTGTTTCCGTGATTAGTCCTTTTATGTAACCGCGGGTTTACTGCTATGCAGCAATGTTCGCCAACAATGGAGTACATCCAGGAAAACACAATCAGTTTGTGATGCAACAATATTGCAAAAATCATCCAAAGATCACAAAAAATTTGACTGTAACTCTAGCCTGTCACAATTCATGTGTTTTACACGTGAATTACATTTATATACATCACTTTCAGAAATTGTCACTGAAGCGAATAGCAAATATTATAAAGACTAGTCTTGCCACTCACAAGTGTTGTCTGCCTCAGAGATCTCAATTAATAAACTCGATGTTTTGAAACTAGACGCACCTCGCATCCAAGGGTTAAATAGGAGGGGAGGTGAAATGACTGCAGTGTTGGGACGAGTCGGTGGCGGTCGAAGTGGACTAGAAATTTTTCGTAGTGATAGGAAAGGGTTTTCATGTTCGCGCCAATACGGCGCCGGTGATGGGGACCTCGTCACATGAACTGTGCGGACTCCATTCTCTTAATTGGGGTGGCGCAGCGGTGGCATCGCGCTCGCTAATTAACAGTGCTGCGTCACCGCGCGTCACTCTGCTGCCGCTGCTCTGCTGTGCCCGGAGTGCTTGTTCAAGTGCGATCAAATCATAATTTTATAATAGGCTGTTACGATACTTTTTAGTATAGTTTTCTCATACAAACCATTTTAGTTCGCATTGTTTGCTCATAAAGGAGCGTCAAAGACAAAATGTGGATGTAACACTGTCATGAAAATCGTGAAAACCAATTGACTTACGTATATAAAATACTTCACTGTTAACTCTTTTGTGGGCGGTCAGAAGTCCAAAAGTCATTTAAAATTATAATGAGACTTCTGTTCTTCTTATTCCTCACTAGAGGTGGTAAGAAGGGTAAAACCACATGTTAATGTATTAAAATTTGGGCCATATTAAACGCCTACTAAACGTTGCAAGTAAAGCACAAGTCACAGTCGACAGTAATTATGCCTTTCTTACCGTAAATTAAATAACTAACATCCAAATAGTTACGTAATAACACATTTAGAGACTCACAACGAAGTATGTTGATATTTTAAAAGGACATTTGTACAGGAAATAGGCTGAGTGGCCAAATCAGAAATTTTTTTAAATACAAGAATAACTTCCTGGATTTTTTAAAAAAGGTTTTTTATCCAGCCCATGGCATATTATTTCATATAAGTATGTTAGTTGGTTTTCACTATTTATATGGCATCGTAACATACATATTTTGGCTTTGACGCACCAATATGAGAAAACTGAGTGTAAAAAATGTTTCGTAAGAGAAAACTCCACTCTCAAGTCTCGTCAACAAATCAAACACTATGTCACAAAACATTAAATTACTATTTTATCCTAACTTAACACCCTTACAGCACGCTCTATCGACTGTTCCGCTAATTTCTCGAGACGCGGGTTCCGCGCACGAGCAGCATTTTCAACACAAACAACTTGATGCACAAGTATGTCTTACGTCTGTGAAACTGAAATTCAAGGTAAAGGAAAACCACCAAATGCGCAGGAAAATCACAGAATATTTTGCGCCAGCGTGTTTTCGAGATAATGACGAAAAAACAAATGAACAAGGAATTATCCAAATGAGTTCAGATATTTTCATAATAGGAAAATAGTAATTAGGAGTAATGGGACAGTAATTAATACAAAACACTTATGAACATCAATATATATTTTCTCAATGAACTAAAATGTGCCGATGTTACTCCAACCATATAATTGTGCTCATGTACGACGCGTATGATTATCACTAGGAGATAGCACATCTTGTCGACCAACGGTGCTCACTTCGTACACTTATTTCGTATATGAGTTCAAGACAGTGGAGAATACATCTTTTCAACTAGGCCAGTTCGTATGTGAATCTGACCATTTGAAACGGCTCGTAGACGAACGCTTGAGTTGTATTTTCCAGCATAGGCCCCCCCGGTATAACATGAGAAATAAACCTGTGATGTTGGCATTACTATAGCAAGACAGAAAAGACGCGATGGGCGCGACGAGAATATACAACTTAACCAATCCAGGCCGAGATTTCTATGATGTCAGCGCGACAAAAATGACATTCACGACGTGATTTATGTATATAAAATATTTACATTTTATTCGCGTCGTGTACGCAACAAAGTTGACAAACCGATTTTAATTTTGTACCCAAATGTTGGTGAAACAGCAAATGTTGGTAAATAGCAAATGGTGTTTTAATTATTCTAAGATATTTTAGTTTGTTACAAAAAGCAATCATAACCTTTTAATGCAAACGCGTAACTGTGACTGTATTTTCACACTTGGAATGCCAGTAGGTATTTAAAATAGATTAAAAATTAACTAATAGTAAACAAAATAATGTAATAATCTATGGCTGTCGTCCAAGATGTTAGTATATAGTGGGAAGGAACTATTTACATGTGAATTGCTTCAGTATTTGTCGCGTGGCAATAAAACTACGAGAACGTCGCATCGTACCCTTCGCGTAGTTTCTATTGCGTTATCGTGAGAATTATTCACCAAAAGTATTTTTTCCCACTACTATTCGTACATATAACAAATAAAAATATAGATACAGAATTTCAGGGGCGCACACAGACTTTTTGTGCGGGATAAAACGTGTGTTAGATGGCTATAATTTGAGGATAAGAGGGGCGAGGATGAAAACCAAAACTGGGAACGTCATAAAGTAACACCGATCCCTCATAAATAAAGCGCGGGGTCCGGAGTACCTCCCCCGAAAAAAAAAATTTGGATTTTAAGGTGCAAAATGGTGCAATTTAAGCAGGTTTTGTTTAGTAATAAAATGTTGTGTCTGGACACTATGTACCTTCATGTTATGTTGGATGAATAACACTTACAGCATTAAAGTTTAAGTCCTAATAGTTAAATTTAAGTAAAAAGTGTAAGTAAAACAGAAATATTAATTTACAGAAAAATTAATAAATTCAAAAAATAATTTTTACATTTTTTTTTTTTGGGTAGGGGGTGTTTTGACCATCCAAACGCCACTTCCTTTCAATCGCACCACAACAGAACACTATCCGTAGTTACACGACGGCATACCAACAAAAGGCATTTTCTAACGCTGGAGACGCCAGTATTTCTAGAAGCTTCTGTCCTGCCAAGTCAGTTGCACAATTCAACAAGCACTTCGGAAAAATAAGTGCCCTACAACTTCTTCCAACTGCACTGTGTCCTGTGTGAATACTAAGCTCCCTACGTGCCTAATGACTTCCATCCATTGCGGCACAGTAATAATGCAAACACCAAAGTACCGTGAAACGCGATTCGTCAAATAAAATTAATTAAAATATATTCCTAATATTATAGTAGTTGGTGGCGAATACATTCCCTTTTTTTTGGTGCGATTGTCATTGATTATTATATTTTTCTTTTAATCATTCGCCAATTCATCGTCGTTCAACAAAAGAAAATAAGCTCGTAATTAGACGTTGGCATAAAAATCCGTAGGTTTGATGCATTCTAATAAAGTGAATAAATATAAGAAAAATAAATACAACTGCAATTTGCTATAACCCGCCTATCTCACAGCCACTCAAGGACCAAATTACCGCAGGTATCTCAATTGCGACGCTAGCGACGTAAATGAAATATAAATATTTTCTGGTCGGAAAATGGGTAGCAACGCGAATATTCCCGTGCGGAAGTCTTAAAAGTCTCGATCCTAACTGGTTGCAAATTCAGTTTTTTTATTTGTGTCTGTCGCATTATTGTAAGCACAGAGATGTTGAAATTTTGGAAACATATTTTGTGCCAACATAAGCTTTGTTTGAAAGTGCTGCAGCTACGTCCAGCAGACATGCTCAGATAACTGTCAGACACGACATAGTTGTATAAAGACCAATCACAGGTGTGATTCCTATCGGCTCTGTCGAACAAGGTAACACGTACACGCAGCAGCATGTAACATAAATAGAGTCCCTGATTTTTCGCGGGTTCAGCGACCAGATGGCTGGACTGCACAGTCCTGTGTACACTATGTCCTCAGATACTTGTACATTGGCTGCTGCTCCAGTGAGTGAGAATTTGAACATTTGACGATGTAGCGCGGGAGTCCATGAGTGTTTTTATACATGTCCGCCATTGGTTCGGAGTACTCAAGGTCACGTTTAGTAAACAATGACACGATCTAAAATGTTTCCGACATACAATACCTAGAAATCCAACCTCTCCTCAGTTGAATCCGCGAAATTTCCTGGACTCTCATTATAAACAAAGCTACCGACCTGCTGGAAGTACGTTGGAACCTAGAAAACAGTCAAGTTCTCCACGAAAAATTACCATCTCGAACCTTACTCTTCGCATTGTAGCTTAAGACTCGGTTTCAGTCACCATATTGAATTTTATTATTTTTCGCTTTTTTGGAATTCTAAGAAGAAAATTGTTGAATATGTTATTATACCTCAAATTCTATTTACAATTCGCTACAGTACAGACCTTGCGATTTAGCTGTTAACGTATAATTACGTCGCAGTGTGTGTGGCAAATTGTTTATGTTCATAACTTTCCCGACATATTACGACCTGTTGCCATGCTTGTATTGTAACGCAAAGTAGATAGAATTTGCGGTATAGTCGCCGATGTAACATTTATTATTCACAGAATTCCAAAACAACGAAAAATAATAAATTTCAATATTGCGTCTGTAACCGAGACTTAAGTGGCAGGGACGCCAGATGGCACGCACAACCCACCGTCTAGGCTCAATGTTTCAACACAAACATGAATTACATCATTGTAATACTAGCAGAACACAGCGCGCGTTGTCCTGAAAATTTATTTATAAAGATGGATGCTGGTGGAATTGCAACCCTCCTTTTTTTTTTCTTTACGCCCTATGCCATAAAGTGCGCTGCAGCGCTATCTAGTGGCGAGCTATAGTAAATTATGTAGCATAAAATCATTGCCATGAAAAATACATATATGTGCTCAGTTTCACGGTGATGGGTCAATTGGTGTATGAGTTTATTGATCGCATACATACATACATACATACATACATACATACATACATACATACATACATACATACATACATACATACATACATACATACATACATACATACATACATAAATACATACATACATACATACATACATACAGAGACTACGAACATACATTTATATATATGGACAGACAGAAAAAAAAGAGCGAAAACTACAATTGAAGGACGTAGCAAAACTTCAAACACACACGTCCCAACATTAGACGCCCACCCACTTCAAATCATAACAGCAAAACTTGGTACTATCGATAAGCCTGCACGCCAACGGAAGGGGAGAGCCATACTGCACGAAAGGCATAACATCTTTTTAGGATATTTCAACTTCTATAATACATTAATACACACAGATGGGTTTTTTTTTTTTAATGTATAGATGTATAAATTGAATATTCACTGGTAGGACAACGTCTGTCATGTTATTGTAGGACATACACGCTACGGGGTGACTTAAATGAGTCGTAATTTTTTTAAAATGGAATAGTGATTTGTAAAGGCAAATATTGCAGCTGGCATCCAAGTACTGTAATCTGGCAAGTGTGGAGACGCGGCGACGGCAGGGCGCGGCAATGCAAACAACGCGCGTGGATGGCCGCAGTAGAAGCAGCAGCGACCAGGGGAACGAGACGGCTTGTTTACGGACGCAGCTCGTGTTGTTTACCACCGACAGCGCCCACATGGCCGACACTGACCGTAAACCAGCCCCCCAACCCGTCCACCAGCACACCGGCTCCCGCTCAGCCTGGCCACACCGAGCTGCTCACAGTCCTCTAGCACGAACCTTCGCCCTTACATCATTCTGCGCTAAAACCATTTGTTTGAAATTATTCTGGGTTTTTGAAGCAAATTTCCCAAAATAAAAAAAATAACAATACTGGACTATAGTTTTTGCAAACTTTCTGAGAAAATATTTTTCTCGAGTAACGTACCGTATAAGGAGTCCATTTGGATACGTGGGGTGATTTTGGAACATTTTTTCGCATATATGTTGGTCCCTAACAAAGCAATTTACATCAAAAAATTCCGAATGATAAATTCTCACACAGCATTTAATCACAGTTGACAATTACAGAAAATGAAAGTAATATAAAAGTTTCACAGCAATTTCCCCCTCCCCCCATTTTTTACGGTATTTCTGAACAACAATATCTAACGCCAAAATCTATTACATTAAACTAATGTGCAAGCGGTCACTCTAAACGACAGTAGGGGTCTATCATTCTGGGCAAATGCTGTCTCATAAGTTGGCAAATTTCATTATCTTGGATTGTTGTTTTGCAGTTTTTAGATACCGACTTTCAAAAACGTGTAAATTTCAATTGGCCGTTTTAGTGTTTATTCATTCACCCGACACTCCATACTATAATGAGAGCGAATAAAATGCATCATTTCTAGCTGTTTTAAAGGACAATGCGAAAGCAAAGATCAGAAAACTTTATGCATGATAATTAAATTTTGGGGGTTTATTAAGGAAATATTCAAGTACAAATGCTTGTTTTCAAAACACCTTCATTATTCTTACCAACGTGAATATTCGAATATTAAAAATGATTGTATTTAGGAAATGGAAGAAAACCGTTCTTGGCAACTTTTGGAGCAAATGTTTCCATCATGTATTTCTGGGACATAAATCTCTGAAGACGATATTACGTGACTTTTATTACATCGCCAAGAAACTAATGCTAAACAAATGCGACACTCTGGCAAAATGCGTTTTAAGTGCGTACATAGTTAAAGAATACAAAATCGATGATAAAGGCTTTTGTTACGTAAGGGTTACTTTTTTTTTTGTGATTTTCGGTATTCTTACTTTCTTTGTTCCTTCAAGATACAAAAAGACATTTTACCCAAATACTGTTTTAAAACTGGAAGCAATTACTAGTTCCAAGCGAAAAGTTTGTAGGCGCTTTTTCGAGTAATGGGGCAGACGTGTAGAAAGTTTAGGGAGAAATGCTGCGCCGGTTCAAAAGTTTCCAGGAAAGCAAACAGAGAGACAGAGATGGCGAGAAAAAAAAACTAAGAAAATTTGAGAGGAAGGAGAGAAATAACAACAGACGAACTTGTGATTCCATATGAAAACTCGAGAAAGAAATCACAAACACAGTAACACGGCTTCAGAATCCAGAAGATGAGCAGACATATAGATAACTCAATTTCCCAACATCAAACTTAATACAGTAATTGTGGCGAGCAGCTTCCCACCGTACGCCGACCAAACTATAGATTTTACATAAATATTTTGTTTATGAAAAATGGTTCAATAGTGATTAGAAGCAGTCCTACGTAAAGAAAAATGTGCTTTGAAGTTTTCAATTTTTCGTTGGGTTATATTTTGACGTAATCAAAGCTTGCGTAAAGTAGGAACCTAACCTAACAAAAAATTGAAAACTCAAAGTACAATTTTCCTTACTTATGACTGCTTCTAACCACAACAGAACATTTTTCACTAATAAACTATAGGGGAGACCGGGGCTAAAAGTTACAGGGGCACGTTGTTACAGTTGGTTCTACAAACAGGCTAGAGAGCGCAGCACCTCACCGCTTCTACGTGTCATGCGTGTTGTGTGAAGCCAGGCTGCAGTGGAGTTTTGTTGCGTTAGTGGATGTGCGAACGGAGTTATTAAGCAATTATTGTTTTGTCAAGGTAGAAGTGA
>PNEQ01075279.1:0-33159 GCA_003012365.1 Medauroidea extradentata
CCGGGATCTACACCGACAGGATGAAGACTCGCTACGATAGGAATGCACCAGATGAAACATTTCAAGAAGGTCAACTAGTGTGGTTGTACAACCCTCAGAGTAAGAAGGGGTATTGTCCCAAGCTGCAGAAGAATTGGGAA
The DNA here is from genome assembly GCA_003012365.1 of Medauroidea extradentata. Lineage (NCBI taxonomy): Eukaryota > Metazoa > Arthropoda > Insecta > Phasmatodea > Phasmatidae > Medauroidea > Medauroidea extradentata. Next base: position 141 of record PNEQ01075279.1, read on the forward strand.
GGCCCTTATGAAACAGTGAAGAAGATCAATGACGTTGTGTTTCGGATTGTTCGTCGAGTCTCTCGGGCGAGAGGACCTAAAGTTGTACACATCGACAGATTAGCCCTCTACGATGGACCTGAGGCTGTTGTGTCTGTTCGGGACGAACAGACTTAAGGAGGGGGCAGTGTTGCGTGCTGTGTTTCTGAGGGCGGGCTGGATGTGGCCCGTGTCGAAACACCTTGAGGGCTGGCCCATGACTCAAAGCCCGGGTGTCTCATAGTGGGAATCCCGCCGAAACTACGTCATAGATACCTGTCCCAACTGCGCTTTTACCCTGCGAAGCGGCGTACGTGACTCAAATCACATGCGTAACTTGATGAAATTTCTAATTTTATACCCCTGTAATGCGGGGAAGACCCGACTGTTTGGCCAAGTATAAAAGCTCCGAATCGACTAATTCGGGAGAGTTCGCTATTGGTAGTGCTAGAGGAAGGTGCAACGCCTGTGGAGAGAGACTGGTGAAGACATCTTGGTGATGTCAGAGTCTACTGTGAGGCGGCAGGCGGCTACCTTCGGAGCAGTGTTGGGCGAATCAAGAGGACTGCTGCGGCGGGCTGACAGGCGAAGAGAAGGTGCGCGACGGGAGTCGAACCGAAGACCTCAAGAGTGAAGACAGCAGTGCACTCGGGGTGCTGTGTAGCACATAGTGAGCCATCACCACTTCAGACTGATAAGGTTGTACATTGTCCCTTTTTCAAAGCCTGTTGATTGGATGTATGACTGAATTTTATTGTGATTTGTAATTTTCAATTAATTGATGGTAGACTTTTTTTGTGCTTTAATTGTCCAAGCTATTTAACGTGTCTGTGACACAGGAGTAATTGTGTGCATAACTAATTGTGTTGTGAGAGTTATAGTTGATTACTGTTTTGTATATTTCGTAGCTTTGTGAGCTATTAAATCCAGTACTTAATTTAACTCTTTTATTTCTAATTATAGTACCTCTATCCCAAAGAACTCATGGGAATTGCCCACACATAAATTTTGTGTCTCAAACTTGTAACAGTATGTAAAAACCCAAAACAGATAATGTTTGTATTTAAAGAAAAATCTAATACATATACACATTTCTTGTTACGTTTAGCAATTTTTTTAATACAAAGATATTTTAGAAAGGAATTTTATTTGCTTCAAACTGCAGACAGTGACATGAAGTTTGGATGTAATTTTTTGCACTTAACTATGTTCTCCTGGTTTTTAAGTATTTTTATGATGTAAAAATATGCAAAATTTGATTTGATGTGTCTAAATGGGAAAACTGGCTAAGATAAATTTATTTTATTAAGAGGAAAACGTACCCGCAAGTAATGCATACAAAACGAACCCATTTTATACAAAAATAAAGTTATGATTTTTCTTCATTTGAACGTCTTTAATGTACAATAATTTCTACAGAAATCGAAAATTTAAGTTGTACAATTTTTTTTTTTTTAACATTCATCAGCATAAATGTTGCGCATTTTACGAGTCATACATACATTAGGATGCGTCTATCACCAAATGTCAGTATTTGTCGTGGGTGCTAACGAACGATCTTCAATGCCTCAGGTCGTAGGTTCGATTCTTGGTCCTACCACATATTAATTTATACGGTAAGATAAGTAAGCTTTACGTCTCGTTGACAGCGAGTTCATTAGAAACAGTGACACAATTTAGTACAACGACAGGATCTGGAAGAGGAGTCGGCCATGGCCTTTGGTAAGGAACCATCAGAACGTTCGCCTGGAGCGATTTCGTGAAACCATGGAAAACCGAAATCTGGATGGCCGGAGCCGGTGATCGAATTCGAGTCCTCCTGAGTGCGTGTCGAATGTGCTACCGCTGTGCCAGCTCACTATGTTAAATTAACACAAGGTCTGGGACCACACTCTCCTGTCTGAAGGATTCGGCACAAATGTCCCTCTACTGGTGGGATGAACCTCGCCAGCCCACACTTTCCCTACCAGCAGGACTGCTTCTACTGCCTTGCCTCAATGTAGAGCAGGGATCCATGCAACCAAAACCAAGCCGCGGTACTTGCCTACCCTCAATGCGAGAGAGAAAATGCATTTCTTTATTTGGAACTAACTATGTTCATTGCGGAACAAACGATAACTAACGAAAAACTAACGCTGTGAATATTTTCAGAATTTTCTGAACATTTGGGGAGCAGTGCAAAGGTGGCCCCTAGCTTTAATTAGCTAATTAGAGGCAGTGAAGTTTTGGAACTAACGATTTTTATTGCGGAACAATCGATTACTATTGAAAAACTACCGTTGTAAAATTTTTCAGAATTTTCTGAGAATTTTTTTTTGGGAGGGGGGAATTATGAAGTTGCCCGCCCCCAACATTAATTAGCAAATTTGAGGCAGTAAAATTTTGTAACTAACGACTTTTTTTACGGAACAAAATATAACTAACGAAAAACTAACGCTGTGAATATTTGCAGAATTTTCTGAGCATTTGGGGGGCCAACTTCACAGACGTCTTTTGTTTTCGTTAAAGTAACTTGATTTCCCCGTGTCTAAATTAAGTGCAGGTTTACATTACCTCAATTTACTAAAACCAACAAAAATATTTCTTAGGGTGGCGTACCGAGAGAGGTGGCGCCACGGTAAAACGAAGGACTTGCATTCAGGTGGACCCGAGTTCGAACCCCCAGCCCATACCATCCTGATTTTGGTTATTCATAGTTTCCAAAAAATCGTTTCCTACGAATTCTGGGAAAGTTCGTTAACAAAGACAATAGCTGATTCCTCTCCCAGCTCCTGTCATTGTACCAAGTTGTGTGTCGCCGTCTCTAATGACATCGCTGTCGACGAGAAGTAAAGCCCATTTACCTTATCTTTTTCGGGTGAAAATTACTTCTTAATTTATCTTATTTCATAGAACCGTTTTGTCACACAGCGAAACAGCAATTTTCGAGAGGCTTGAACATGGAAACTGTTAAGCGAAAAGCAGCAACCATAAACAACAAGACCACTGCAGCGTATAAACGTTGTTTGTTGCTAACTGGAGTAGATTCATACTAGAACTGTGTTCGGTTTATTTCTACCATAAGCTTTTGGTATCTCCAAATTTTCTCAGCTATTCGTTAAACATATTTTCATTCGCTACTACGATTATTTCCGCTCTATATTACAGGTAATTGATACAGAATGATTTCCTTGTAACTATAAAGTGCTTTACCTATTTTAAACCAAAAGTTGTAATTTAAATATTAATTTTTTATGCGAATATAATGTTGTAATCGTAAAAATCCTCATAGTTAAAAGGGTGAGGAGAGGGAGTTTCTGTAACACATTTTGTAAGTTTTGTTTGGCGATATTTAATAAAACTCACAAACTTGGATTATTAACTTCACAGAAGTATTTCGAAGTACAAAAATATTTGGACGTTTATTACACGTATAAAAACTTAAGACATAATTAAATATGCACGTAAAACTATATATATATATATATATATATATATATATATATATATATATATATATATATATATATATATATATATATATATATATATATATATATATATATATATATATATATATATATATATATATATATATATATATATATATATATACATATATATATATACATATATTTATTTATTTGTTTATTTATCATCACATCATTTGCAAAGTAAATCTACTGTAAGCTGCAATTTTATTCCTGGACTTAGAATGCTTTTCGTTTGAGTTTTGCTGCAGATGTACACTTGATCCATTTTAACACCGATAATTTAATGTGCTTTGTTGATACTGCGAATAGTTGTTAGTTGTGTTTCATCATTTTTATTGTTACGTTTGTGTATGTGAAATGTGGTTTGAAATTTCGGTTAAGTGTATGAGAAGATTAACCTTAATTTTGCCGAAAATAAGTTGAAAGACGAAATACGAAAGCATATAAACTTGAAACAAAAAGAAATTAATTTTACATAAACAAGTGGCTTGTTTTATTTAAAATTGTTTATGCAGACTGACATATTCCGAAACTAGAGTTTGGAACATGTATTGTAGGTGTGCTAATAACGTAACTACGAAATAGAATATATATTATGGGAATTTTAAGACATTATTAATCTTTATTTTCCGTTACTGTTGTTACAGATCGAGTCACAGTTAAGATCACGGGTTCATATTTATGCTAGTTTTTCAAGTTAATTTTTTTAAACCCTAAAAGTAAGTAGAAATCGCAAAACCGTTACATAGAAACGTTGTATATTGTTTGTATTGTGTAGTGTAGTTTTAGCAAAACATAACTTTCAATAATTTAGGATAATTATAGACTTAATTAAGTGCGTTCAAGTGGGGAAAAATCATATTTTATATTAGTATAAAATAGGGTTAGTTTTGTAGACATTACTTCAGAGTACAATTTCCTCTTTCGAAAAAAAATTAGATCAGTCAGTTTTTCCATAATGTTAGTTCAAAGTAAAAATTTGCATATTTTTACTTCATGCAAATCTTGAAAACCAGTAAACATATTGAAATGAAAAAAAAACACATCAAAACTACATGCCACGGTCTACGGTTTGAAGCATATTGAAACTATTTACAAAAAATTTTTTGTACTTACAATATTTTTTAAAAATTTGCTAATTTTTTATAACTTTTAGAAATTTATTTAAATACAAAATATTTATACAAAGGGTTTCTATATGTTTCAAGCCGTAGACCGTGGCATGTTTTTATGTGATTTTTTCCATTTCATTATGTTTATTGGTTTTCAAGTTTTGTATGAAGTATAAATATGCAAATATTGACTTTTGAACTGACATTATGGAAAAACTGGCTGAGCTAAATTTTTTTGTAAGAGGAAAATTTACTCTCATATAATGTCTACAAATCTAATTCTATTTTATACAAATGTAAAATTATGATTTTTTCCCACTTGAACGCCCTTAAATTTTATTTAAGTCTATTGCTATCCTAAATTATAAATACTTATGTTTGAAAAATACGCTCCATAGTACAAAAAATTTTATACATTTATATGTAACGTTTTTGGTATATCTGCTCCCTTTCAGGATTTAAATAATAAAACTTTCTGAATTATTATAAATAAGAACTCGTGGTCTAAGGAAGTAATACGAATTCTCTAACTGCAGTTAGATATGTAGAAACAGTAACGACAAAAATATATTTACGGTGTCTAAAATTCTATCAGTATGTATTCTATTCCGGAGTTGGGTTAAAGTTCGAAAAAAATTACCCAGAAGAAAAGTTATGACAGAAAATACAAAAATTCAAGATGGTGACTATCACTCGTTCTTAAGTCATTTGTCTCGAAAAATGCACCACCGCTTAGCCTTGAGTACTAATCCAGACTACCTTCTGTCAAAGGTATTCTGTGACAATGATAAACGAGTCGTGTCTCGAGAGTTTTTATACCCTCTGACCTCCACGCCAGCATCTCGCGTCTTTCCACCACTAGCTGGCCGTACTGTCAAGTTTCAGTGAGTCAGTAAGCACCGCCCCGGCGCCAATGGATGTTGCGTCGCATCTTTGTGTCTGAGAAGACGACGCGCTTCCATTGTTCTTCCACGCGGGCTGCTGTGGCGATATACATCCACACTCATCAAGGCCACAAAAAGAGCCATTGCTGTGTATAGGTGGTTCACTTTAAGGTGAGCACTTCCCAACATTTATAATAACAAAAAAATGTATTTACTAGGGAGATACATAAGTAAAGTTTTGTGAGTTGAGATATATTTTCCCTAGTTTTTAGTTACATGGAAGTTTTCGTATTTAAAATAGTAAAGAGAAAGGCATAATAGCTCACTGGAAATTGCAAACAGTGCTCAGTTTATCCTGAACCACTTATAGTCAAGATCAAAAACAATAATTTACACTTGCAGAAACAAGATAATTCATACTGATACTAAAGACACATTTGGAATTATAGAGGGATACATTTATGTGTTTTTTTTTAATTTTATGTAATTGAACAACTTTTAGCATAAATTATAAGTCGTAGCTGTTACTGAAATTTTCAAAAGTAACATTCGTAAAAAGCGTCATAATATACATTGAACACTGACTTTTAGTTCTTGTTATTTTCATTTAATTAGTCAATTTTTTTAAATTTATGGTACACCTCAGTGGCCATTTTGTGACTTTGATGAGTGATTATGCAAAAACTATTGGGAATTAGTCTTTTTATTACGGGAATTGACATATTATCTGATGTGTAAATGTTGTACAGTGTTTGGCACAAATATAAATATGTACTTTTATGGATACAACGCCCTTTACTCTCGCCCACGCGTTAGTTCCGTAGTTGCCATGGTTGTTTGTACTACACCGCACGGTAAAATAAATTACGTACCAAACGTTTCTTTTTTTTCTCTCTCTCTCTCTCTCTGGAGGTGGGGCACATTGTACACTGCTACCCCGGGTTATGATATTTGAAAGATTCTTGCAATCGATGTGTATTATGAATTTAGCCATTACAACAGCGTACCGTACATCCATGTAAATGGTACAGTCCATACTTCATCCCCAATGCAAGACTCATCTTATTTGACTCCAAATTTATGTTTTTACAGATATTATTATTGAGCCTAGCTGAGATTAGTTATCGTAAAACTGTCGTCCAGTTTTCTTGGAAATAAAATTTGCTATACAGTAAAATTTATATATACCAATTAGTATACTATCGAATATTTTCTTGATAATAATAGCTAAACCACAGTACATTTCTTCCCTGCAAAAATAGGAATACATAATAGAAACTATTGGAAACATAATTGGAAGAGAATATTACGAGATAATCTTTACTTCGTGTTAGAAAATTTGGAAAAAAGATAAGGAAAGTAAGGCATATTTCATCTATGGCCAATATGGATAGCTATTAATTTGTTACTCACAATGGCGTACTTTAATTAGAATGGCACACAGAAATAACTGTTTTGTGGTGGCTACAAAATATTTTGTCAATATGGTCCTCACAAAATATTTTCGTAGTGGTTATAACAAAAGTATTTAGTAGTGACAGCGAAACTCTATCGCGGACAGCGAAACATTTTTGTGGTCACCAAAAAAACTTTGGTAAGGCCTATAGTAAATAATTATTTTGTGGTGACCAATAAGTATTTTTTCAGTGCATCTAGTGTAACTGGAAACCGTTATTAAAAAAAAATTATTTCGCTCCCGACAGCCGCACGAGAAACTATCGAACATGTGTGGCATATTGTTAACAATAGTCAAAGTAAATGACCACTGTAAATTTTCGTTAGTGTCTGTCTCTTGCGAAATAACGATTGATAAATGGCCGTTTAAAAGTAACAATAGGTGTTCCAAGTATCCTATACAATAAAAAAAATGGAAAACTACACTGAGGAAAGTGTACCGACATTGAAAAACTTTTTTTCCATGTGCTGTGTATTTATTTTACTTTTTTTATTTGTTTTGAATCTTAGTGTCTAGAGAATGGTCGCGAATCACTGCAATCCAAAATAAATCAAACCGACTGCACACGTAAAGATAAATAAATAATTACAAGTGAGTATTAGGTGATACCAGCATATATGAACGGCATATATAATCCCGTAACACTAATTCAGTCAGAAGATACAGAAAAATCGGACAGACAAATAATGAAACAAGGTGTGAAAATGACAACAAAACTGGAAAAGAGTAACTCGTATAACAAAAACCAATGCGGTAACTGAAATTGATGTAAATGCCGACAACACATCGAAGATGGCACAGACGAGACTAGCAAGCTTCCTTCAATGATAATACAGGATCATCGAAAAAGAATGATACAATTTCAAAGTACTATAGTTTTGAGACTGGTTACCGTATTCAAACGATTCTACCACCAAACTGTCGGGGAAGGATGAACGTTTTTTTTTAAGTGATGTACGACAGTCCCACAGTGACCTTGGGAGTAACGAACACCTAAACACGTCACCCGGCATCTGTCCCAACGTATTAGTGAGATGGCGACCGTGCAGCAGAAAGCACAGTGCGTGCTGTGGTTTGCAGAGTTCAAGTCTCCAGTTACCGTGCAACGAAAATTCAGGCGGGAGTATCCGGGACAACGTGTACCAGATCGTGCGGCTATTTCTCGTTGGGTAAAAAATTTCCGTGAAACAGGTAATGTTGACAAGAAAACATCACCAGGACGGCCACGAACTTCTGATGATAAGGTTGAACAGCTTAGGTTATCGTGTGTGTACGCAGCCCTAAAAAGCCAATTTCCCGCCGCAGTTTGGAGCTTGGCATTCCGAAGACTACCGTGCAAAATGTTCTTCGCAAACGTTTGAGATTACATGCCTACAAAATTCAAATGAGACACGAAATTAAGCCAGAAGATCGGCCCAAACGTTTCGCATTCGCTGCCTTCATGCTAAATGAAATGGACACTGAAGGCACTTTTTCTAATCGGGTGCTTTACAGTGATGAAGCAACTTTTCACGTTAATGGTTGTGTTAATCGTCACAAGTGCAGGATTTGGGGATTACAACAACCGAATGCAATCAATGAGTACGTTCGTGACTCTCCTAAAGTTAATGTGTGGTGTGGTTTGATGCACGATCGAGTTGTAGGGCCTTTTGTGTTCGCCGAAAAAACTATCACCGGCAACATTTATTTAGACATGCTACAGCTATACGTATTCCCTCAGATTGAGGATATTGAACGAAAAACGGGAAGTTACGTGATATTCCAGCAAGATGGCGCGCTACCGCACTGGAGCCTTGCCGTGCGCAATGTCCTGAACACGCGGTTTCCAATTGGTTGGATGGGAAGGGGTGGCCCTATTCCTTGGCCACCTAGAAGTCCCGATCTGACTCCACTCGATTTCTTCTTTTTGGGCTATGTCAAGAACATTGTTTAAGCCGAGAAGATACGAGATTTGCAGCATTTGTGTCAACAAATCACCATGGCCATCGAGACAGTGACGCCAACAATGCTCCAGAATACGTGGATGGAGATAGAATATCGCCTGGACATTTGCAGAGATACAAATGGAGCACACATAGAAACATTTTAAGGTGAAAAAAAACTTTCATTCTTTCTTTTTCTTTTAAAGCAAGAATCAACCCAATTGATCAATACGTTTCGAAGTTATGATTTTTTTAAATTGTATTATTCTTTTTCGATGATCCTGTATAGGCGACATTTCGGTGGCTTGTATACGTTCCTGTAATCAGACACATGCGTAGAAGACTGCGATTGTCGTAATCACTCAATTACTAGAATCGTTGATTGACTGCTCTGTACCTTAAACTATAACTCTGTTAAAAGAGGGCTAGTAGTTGGTGTAACTTTTACATTGCGAATTGAATATATTGGGTGTACCGATACTCTGAAAATCGATGTTAAAATACCACATTTTAAAATGAAATTCAAATTTGAAACATTGTTAGAAATAAGCAACCATAATCAAAACGGTGTCAAAAACTCGAATCTTTCTTTAGTAGAATTAATTTAATTTTCTCTTACATCTTCAGTTAGCTACCGTTGAAACACGCAAGCACATTTCTACTGAATCATTGGTAATATCTTAGAAAATTGAAGGTATTATTTTATAGAACAATTATTTCAAAAATATCTGCACAGATGTATGATAATGTCTCTCTCTCTCTCTCTCTCTCTCTCTCTCTCTCTCTGGCATTTAGTAGCTGACACACCTACACTTATACAAAATGTTTGACGGTAAATAAGACTTCGAAAATAGGGGATGTAGGAAGAAATGCCGGGTATAAAAAATTTAATTAACAGGGGATCGACAAATTTCTGACGTGTGTTTAATTATTAATTTAGGTTTTTTCTTAGTAGGACAACAATTGATCGTGTCTACGCAACATTAAAAGTTATTTGTTTGACTTGCTCATTTCGACACCAAATATTTTAATATTTTATGCTTTCTCCCTAATTTTGGTACCCAGTTGGTACATAATAAATATTTTATTTTGGGACTGTACACAGGTTTGGATATAGGTCTACATTCGTCACTATGTTAACAAACCATTTTCAACAATATTTAAATAATGATACAACAGTTTTAACATTTTTTGTTACGTCTTAAAGATATACATTCCACGAATATAACAATTTTCTTCTTGTCTATAAATATGATTATACGCGTTTTAAAAAGAACAAATTTCTAAAGTAAATGTTTGTTAAGGTTTATTTTATCACACATTGTAATTCAGATAGTTCAAGAAAATATGTCTTACCATAAAATATTCTATAAAGATTATTTTTATGGTAGGCTTAAACGAAATGCAGAGAACTCCACACGCACTTTAACATAATTAAGAATGTTGGCTTTAATTCAAACGGTTTAGTTGGTTGAATGGATAAAACGCATAAATTCAATAGCTCAAATGTAAAAATTAAAAGTTTTACCATTTCACACAAACTTAACGTTACTTAATAATCTTTAGTCTAAACGGATATTCATTCTTTGCGAATACCACCACATTAAGAGTAAGAAAGTGTTACAAGTATTTTAACATATCCCAAAAGTTCACGTCACGCTGTTATTTTCTAAGGGTAACTAAAAAGTTCCACAAAAACAATAAAATACATTTAGGCCAATATTTTCTCAGTGATAGTTACTAGAAGCCAATACAAATTCTAACATAGCACAAACGTCCATGATACATTTATGTGATAAATATTTCATCCCCGAAATAAAACTTTTATTATAAAATAATTGTTTATGTCTGCAAATGTGGACTTGGTTGTTAAGTTTTAGCGCAGAACGTTCTCTAGTAGAGACGTTTAAGCAAGAAATTGTGTATAAGTATACTAAATTATTTAATATTCTTGGGTTTTTGAGTAGGTATAACACATGTACTGTATGTGTGGTTATACAGAATATTATATGATCATGAAAATACAGGAATATGGATATTTATTTCTAAGGAAACTAAACACGTTTTCTTCTTCGTTTGTAGTTGCCTGCTGATGAAATAAGATTTGTCCACCTCATCCGTTCGTTTTCAAAACATGAACCAGTGGTGTTTGTAAGCATAACAAGGTCAGTCCATGACGCTAGTAATCGATGTCATGCACTGGCTGATTGGTAGTTGAAGCGTTCATCATCTATCTGCGTTTGATTTGCTAGTTGGGCTTCACTTGTTTGGTGGCAGACCTAATGAAATTTTGCTGCAATCCATCCGTTCAGTGTGTGCTACACTGTCACTCCAAAAGGTTTATGTTTCGTTTCGCCATGACCAGTGTTGACTAGCAAATTCACTCTAATGTACACGAGTTCCAATATTGACGATTACACCTCATGGGTCAGAAGTTCCAGATCAGCGATATTAAAGCAATCGCTAATGTGTATTGCTCCTCAGCGGGCTCTATCTGCCACGGAATAGAGGCAACCAATTTCGAGTAACTAATTACCAAATCGTACAAACTGGTTTTTTTCTCGTTCAACTTCCCCCATGATTAAAAACTACTATTTAAATATCCATAATTTGGAAGTCAGTGTAAGGAACTGAAATGAAGTGATTTAATGAAACTGTTTCGTCCAACTTAATGAGCATATATGTTACCAGGCTAACGCATTTCAAGCAGCAAAATCAATTTTTAAAAATTGCGGTGTCGGAGACAGTGCCTTAAAAATATACGCATGGTCTTCTCGGAATGAAGAATTTACGAATAAACAAATAAACAAACATTCTTGGAAACTGTTTCCTAAAGATTCTACTTATTGTTTTATTAATATAGCGTATTAGTTTCGAATACAATTATCCACTAATTAGAAATTATTTACGCACCGAGCATTCTTAAAAAATTTTCAGTTATTTAAATTATGTTTCTGGTACTTAAGATATTGCTTTCCATTTAAAAGAAGTCATAGAAAATTATCATGTTCTCGCTCTGATACCATTTAAAGAAACTGTTGTTGAGTCAACAAGAAATCTTCAAAAAGAGGAGTAAATAGTTTCTTCCACACAAAGATACTGCATTATGGCGTAGCTTCATTACATTGCCTAAAGTATTTAATATTCTTTATAAATTTCTCATTTATGTGTCAGAAGATTCCTGCTAATTACCTTATTGGATGTGCATCCCTCGGGAAAAACACAGATTCAAATTCGAATGTCTGGTAAATGACCCGCTCACTATTAACCTCCAACTTTGAAAGCAGAAAATTTAAGGAGGATCAGTTTAAAAGCCCTTTGTATTCGTATTATTTAAACTTTCAGCAAGCTACTCGACAGTAATTATTTGATTTGGGACTGCTTTATGTCTACCAAATTGAACGTAACTATCCCCTAACCTGTGTGCTTCTCCGTGTCAATAAGTACCTCTCGCTTTTCTATGGTTCCTCAAATATTTTCATTTTTCTATGATTTTGCACGTGTTAGTTTATTTTAATTTAGGTATTTATTAAATTTTTTTATGACTCATTATGGACGTAGTTTATGGACATTATTATTTTTGTGTATATGTTGGCAATAATCGAACTATGTTCTATTCTTTCGTTTATTCTTGTCCCTTCCTTGGTTTTATTGAAATATATAGTAGTGCAATTGCTACAAGCAGTGGTTTTTGGTGAAAATAATTTTGCAATACTTTATTTCAATATAATCCGGGCACTTCTGGAGCGTTACTAGAAGAATTTATTAACGCAGAGGCGTTGCTGATTGGATTGTACCAACCAGAACAAGGTTACTGCGACACCACACGTCTGTACCTCGAGATGCTGAGACATGATGCAGAGCTGCAGATGGGCTATTAAGGCATAGAAACAAATTGTTGCAAAATTTTATTCACCAAAAATCACTTTTTCTAGCAATGACCCATGTCCAAAACAATATGCTACATGGAAATGTATATGTTGAAGTTTCCAGACTAATAACGCTTTGTTCATAATGGGTTTCCATTTTGCATTTAAGAAATACTCCACTATGACAGTAATATTTGTTTTAATTTCTTTTGCATATTTTATGGTGGTCTGCAAATAATTCCTTGAGAAGAAAAAAGGAAAGGTAATAAATTGCAGCATTTTTCATTGCTCTTTTCACCGTTGCTTTACTTTCGGGACTCAGGAATTTGCTGGGGTACCTCGCCGGTGCAGCAATCCCATTTCGGCGCGTCTCGCAACAAATCAGACACCTCGCCCGCTGTTACCCGCACCCCACCGACCCTCACACCCCTCCTCTCAAAGGACAAGCAGAAGGTCTTCCCCCACAGCCATGCCCGCGAAATGTTCCGAACCGCCCTGCAGCATCTTCTTTGACAACTGTTTCAAAGTTCGCGAGGGGTGAGGGTTGTGTGGGCACGGCTGTGGAGGAAGAAGAAGGGTATGAGGGGGTTGGTGGCAGCACATTCCAACAGAAGAAACGGCGGGGTCGTGCGGTCTTGGTTGAGGAGGGGGCAGGGGGAGCAAGACATTCCTACTGCTGTCCTAACCTCTTTCCTCACACGGGCACAGTTCAGACGGCCATTAGGCACACCCTCTCTTCCAGCTGTCCAGACATACAACCATCTGCAAGCCCCGCATCAAAACTCGTCTGTTTTTATTGTCGGAAGACCTTAAATTCATGTCCTGCAAGCTACTAGGATGACCGTCGTAAGAATCTCGGAAAACCAATATATGATTTTCCTAGAGCTGTCTGATATTGATACTAAACAATGACTCCTGTAGCTAGTAGGGAAAGTTTTATTTAAAAACGGAAGAACAACAGAGAGAGAGAGAGATAGAGAGAGAGAGAGAAAGAACAATTGTTCGTCAAGACAAAATTGCGTCCAGCTAATAAAGCATACAATCTTTTACTATGTTCGTGGTCTGGAATAGTAGATGGTATGTGTTAGATAAAGCCGTCGTACATTACCCGTAAATATTCCTGCGATATAGGCTATTCAGCAACGAGTTAGATGTATGCGTTAGACATACTAAGATCGCGTAAGAAAGATTTGATCATCATTTTGCATCTTGATGTTTCAGTAACTGTGCGATCTTTGGTGTAAAATTTTGTTAGATAATGCGTAAAGAAGCAAGATGATGAAACGTCATGTCTTAAGTGAAAGACGTGACCTAAAAATGTCCATAAACGTATGATAAATGAGGTAGGTGTGTGGGAGAGAATCAATAAACATAGAAATCAACTCGGATTAAAATCGCAGAAGAAATGAAAACGTACAGAATATGGAATTTTCTTGTGACTATGTTTTGCAATGCATCTGGGATGGACAGCGTACAATATTTAAATTTGTGAGACGTGGTCATTTTAAGGTGATTTAAGAAGTATTTTGAGTGGACTACGAATCATTAATAAATTAATCCCGATTTTTGGTTTTCACGAGTCTGCCAATTCGCCTTAAACCTTCATCGGTTATGTGACAGTTGTATAAGGTCATATTTTTGTTGGACTTCAGTACTCTATTACTTACTTGAAGGTAGAGGGTTAAGGATGTTCGAGTGCGGTAAAGTCATAATTTTATATTTGTATGAAATAGTTTTAGTTTCGTAGACGATACTTTTAAATACAGTTTCCTCTTACGAAACAATTTTAGCTCGCGTATTTTTCTCATATCGATGTGTCAAAGTCACAATTGGCAAGTTCTGCTGCCACGCAAATAGTGAAAATCATTTCACTCACGTTCGTGAAATAATTCACAGTGAAATAACACATATGGGCTACGTAATAAAACATTTGGAAAAATCACGTTAATTGTTTTTGTATTTTAAAAAATTGTTGAATTTACAACTTTTTGTCTATACTTTAGCGATTTTTTTTTTAATTCAAAATATTGCGTTATGGAGTTTTTTAATGCTGTATTGCATAGCTCATGGAAAATAAGTTACCAGTGAATTATTTTGTTTAAGTAGGTCAGTTGGATTTCGATATTTGCATGGCAGTGTAACAAGCAAATTTTGACTTAGATCCATCGTTATGAGAAAACTATGAGAGTTAATATGGTTACGTAAGAGTAAAATGTACTCACAAGCTTCGTCTACAAAACTAAAAATATTTCATAAAAATATAAAATTATTATTTTATCGCTCTTGAACACCCTTAAGGCATCGGTTAGTGTACTCATCTTTCACCAAGACCATCCGGGTTAGATTACTGACGAGGAACACCAGATTATTGCTTGCGTAAATCGTGTCAAACGATTTCATTGGCTAGCAGGTTATCTCGGGGGTCTCCCATTTCCCCTCTCTATAGTTAAATCTGGCGATATTCTATACCCTGCTCATATCACATCATACCAGTGATGAGAACTGCAGTGAACAAAATCTCCTCAGTCTTCACACAATCTTTCATTCGTTACTTGCAGTTCATACTATTTTTGTGCTAACGAGAACATTTCTTTCCAAAACAGCCTTGAAACATTTGTTGCCACATATGACGGCTGTGACATTTCGTAAACGCGTGTTAATGTATCCTGTCTTTCACGTGCCAAACCACTGTTGTTTCTAACATAATAGGGTCACAGTAGTGTGGTATTCAGACGATTCATCCTCAATGTGACAATTCAGGTTATACGTCCTAGGGCTGCTCACCATCGATGTTGGCTGGCATGTTTTCTCGCGGTTATCCTGTTTCCATCAGACGTTGCATTATACTCGCTGTTTCATCTTCACCACATATTAACACGAACGCTCAATACATCGAATTCACCTATCTGCCAGATAATGTCAACATTACTCCCTGAGAAATATCACGTAGCATTTATTAGTCGATAATGTGACACGAGGTTTGCACAAACGTGACAGTTAAAAACGGCTTACAGTTGTGTTTCCAAAAAGTATAAATAAATAAACAGACGCATATACATTAATTTGTCATCGCTAGAGACACTGTAAAATCGTGAAAATATCTAAGGTCAACATAATCTCCAGTCAACTATAGTATCTATATTCTAATATTATTGAATGATGTAATTTGTAACACGTGTGCATAGTTTCGGATCACACAAGTTCGTTGTTAAAGCTGTACAGCGCCAGTGCCTGTTGAAGACACAAACAGCGCTTAAAAAAATACAGCCGTTGCCATTATCGATATAAAGCATAACATGTTGTACTCAGCTTGTTGGAGTCTAACAAAAAGTCAAGTTTTCTCGCTATTTTCCACTATCTCTGATTTATAGTTCACCCTAGACTATTAACAACTCGTTAAAACTTCGTAATTTTTTTTTTTTTTATTTTCCAGTATTCATATCGCACTTCTGGTTATTTGCACGAAATTATTCGTGTCCCGTTGGTACTTGCTCTATAAGCATCAGCAAAATAAGGCAGGTATAGGATAATTGGTTATTGCTCTAAGGGCGCGGTTCACCTCAATTTTCAACGTCTTTTTTTATTTTTATATTGGTACCAGATATTTTTTTCTTGTTTTAGACATAAATTGTGATTAAATCTTCCTCCTAGGAAATTTTTGTATCTCTTATAGTTTTTTTGCGTAATGAGTCGTAAACTTCAAAATTTGCACTTTACGGTTTTACGCACGCCACTAAAACCAACTGACATACCGAACCGAAAAAATTCACAATGTATAACAATGTTGTAGGCTATGATTTGACATATATAAAACAAAAAATAAAATAGTTTTGTATTTTACAAAAAAAAAATTCTTAATTTTAAAACGAAAAATTAAAAATTTCAAAAAAAAATTTTAAAACTACAAAACTATATATTTTTGTTTTTATATGTGTCAAGTCACAGCCACAACATTGTTATATACTGTGAATTTTTTCGGTTTGGTATGTCAGTTGGTGGCGTGCATAAAACCGTAAAGTGCAGATTTTGACGTTTACGACTCATTACGCAAAACTACAAGATATACAAAACTTTCCTAAGATGAAGAATAAGTCTCAATTTATGTATAAAGCAAGAAAAAAAAAATATTTGGTACAAATATAAAAATAATGAAAGACGTTGAAAACTGAGGTGAATCGCCGGCTTAACACTGCTTACGAAATTTAATTTAAAAACATTTGAATTTGACGAATCTGAAAGTCTCACGTCTATCTTAACAGTCAATTTCGTTACTGAAATGTCACAATTTTCAGTGAGGATTTACGTCGCGAAGTTTGGCGGTCTGATCGATAGATATTCAACCTGCATAATTCAACGCTGCTTTTCATCAGAGCGGCAGCGGTAAACGGTGTTACGAACGTGTAATCACTTCCGACCCGAGGTCGTAACGTAAACGGACGTCCCAGTTTGAGCGCGCGTGACGACCTAAACCCTTTCCACACATCATATGTTTCTTTTTTTTTTTTTTTTTTTTTTTTTTTTTTTTTTTTTTTTTTTTTTTTTTTTTTTTTTTTTTTTTTTTTTTTTTTTTTTTTTTTTTTTTTTTTTTTTTTTTTTACACCGCGGATGGGTAGACCGTGGTTCGCTCGGCGCGGCGTCGCTGACAACAATGCCGAGGACCCGGGGAAGGTCCGGAATGAGCGGACGGAGTAACGCGATAATGCCGACGCAAATGGGCGCACCGTTCCGAGGGAAACTCACACCCCCTCCACCCCTACTCTAAAACCCGAGGGCGATGTGTTTGTCCCGTGGAAACATTAGCGCCCCCTGGCCGCGACAAACATCGCGCCACACACTTCCGCGTTCCAGGGGGTAGGGTTAGAGGTTGGTGCATTCACGCGGTTACAAGCCGGACTTTCTGCAGAAAAACAAGAACTACCCCCTCTCATTTCCCCCTTTAACACCACACTCTGTGGTAGCTGCTTCCTACGTCCAGCTGTCCCCACTACAATTTTACTATCCTTTGCTGAAGGACCTTGGTGGCAGACGTGCAAACGAGGTCAGGCATGCATTATTTAATTGAGTGGAGGTTGGAGTGATTTAGGTCAGAATTTCCAGGTGCTCGCTATTTGATTATTCGTTATTTTATATTTGTACGAATTGCTGTTTGTTTTGAAGACCTGTGACCTAATTTTCCTGCCATGAAAGTATTAATTTGAAGTTTTAAGTTAAGAGCATTTTAAAGTAAAACTTTTCACGCTACAGGGAAGTGCAGCTGTCTTCCTGAAGTCAAATATTTCTCAATTATATTATGTAATCATATTCTTCTAAAATGTCATTTGGGCCTATAATTTTTGTATTTTTAAATGCTGAAATTTGTACAAAAAAATTATTAAGAGTTATATAAATACATAATAGTTACATTCGGTTTTCTTAGATATTTATGAAGTAGCTCATATAAAATTTTCACGTATGAAACATTACAACATAAGAAAAAAACACTTTCGTGCAACTGTGAAATAGTGAATACTTTTATTCACCAGCGCCTCTAACTCCTGTCCTTTTGAATCCTATTCTGGCGGAATAACAATCTGCTTATATTAATGTATGAAATAAAGTTTCGAGTAGTTAAGATAAAATACTTCATTAGAACATTAGGTTTTTTTAGTACTGTATGTGAAACTGAAGCGGAACAGAGTCAGTTACGAATTGGTTTGTTATTAACAGCGAAGTCGAAGGACATACGGCACAATAATTACAAAATTTTCACAGATTTCCCACACTCTTTTATTGACCGAATTAGAACCTGTGTGATAATCATAAAATGTCAATTGTCTACACTTCGTAGAGCAGAAACAACAAAATTTAAACTACAGCATGCAATATGAACCTACTAGAAAGTTTTGTAAGTTGTTAACAAGGAATTCAAGCTTTTATGTTAACAAAATAGTATACAGAATATATATTTCAATTTGTCAATCACATAAGTCTGTCATGTATGCACATGCTTAAAAACTCGCAGTTAAAATTTTCTCCAAAAAAATTCAATGTATCTCGTCTGATGTAAGCATACACCTACGTATCAAATTTTAGAACGAAGCAAAAACTTCTGTGATATAAAAAAAAAACAATAATTTTATACCCTTAAATGATTGACTTCTCTAGGCGATGTGTGTGTATGCAAATGCAATTATCGCAATTTTCTTTACATATTGTCACGACCGGGCCTGACCGGGGATATTTCTCGAATAGAAACAAGATAAAAAATCCTAAAGTGGCCTTATTTCGGGGGAAAACGTAAGTCAACATAACTATCAGGGCAAAACAAAACAACATGAGACTACTCGCTTCCATATGCAAGAGGTACGAAAGGAATCGTAAAGGTGAAGAGTGAGTGAGTGAAGAGGTTTTGGTCAGCGCTTAACATCGAGGTCTTTAGCGCTGGTGAAGTGTGACATGATGTGAGTGTGGAGCAGCGCCGGAATGAAAGGGCGAGGGAAACGGGAGATCCCCGAGAAAACCCGCCGATCAACGACATCGTCCGGCGCGATTCCCAAATGCGAAAATCCGGGGACCGACCCCGCCGGGAATCGAACCAGGATCGCCTTGGAAAACACGTACGGCTTCATTTAAAAGACAAAAAAATTTATTAAAGAAAATTATAATCTATAAAATTTATCACAGTCAGCTGGAATTACCAAAAAGTCTAACCAGATTTTTCTCTAACTCATTTACAGCGAATGCCGTGCGGGAATGGAACTAGCTGCCGAGACGTTTGAGAGACATCACCAACGCACATACTTTCAGAAGACGTGTGAAAGCCCACTTGTTCTCTGTCGCAGCACAAACTCATAACCTATAAGCCGTACGCTAATACGATCCATTAATTTTTTTCAATTTATTCAATTTAATTAATTTTTTTGTTAACCTTTGTTGTAGTTTGGTTTTTAGAATTTTTTTTATAAAGCAGAAATATGCTATTTATGAATTAATATATGTATATGTGTAAGTATTTCTGTATGAATGTGTGTATTCGTATATTTATGTACATGTGTATCAGTGTGAGTGCATATATATATATATATGTGTGTGTATGTGTAACCAGTGTTCTAATTGTAACGTTACCTAAGTATGTATGTTATAATTGTAATGCAAGCTAATGTCGTGTACTTCAAATTACTGAATCTTTCTATATGCAATTATTTAATATAGAACTGTAGATTTTTTTTATCAACTAAAACTTATTTATCTTAGAAATCTACACACGTAATAAAATTAGAAAAAAAAAGTCCTATTAAAATTTAAAAGGTTTGAAATTGTAATTTGATAATCGACAAGAAAATCAAATAATAAATTGTATAGTAATATCTAAACTTAAATTTATGTGACAATTTTGTAAGCAAGATTTGTTTTTCTCTTGACAAATTTAGGAAATGTGTGTATTATTAGATTGTATGTAAACTTAAGAGTAATTATTGTGTTTTTGATGTATGCTCATGTATATCGGGTCCAGTGGAAGAGAAGGCAGAGATTGCCTTAACTGCGCCCAAGGTAAATAAAGATAAAATAATTAAATAAATCTGATACAAGAACGACTAGAAAAGTTATTACAATTTAAGATTGAATTAAACATTTTAAAAGGTTTGACAATTATCAATTAACTATTATTTAGACCGAACTGAACGTTATAAAGTTTTCAAATTACAAGTAATAAATCATTTAAAATAAGTTACAAACGATCATTTAAAGATTGTTATAATCGGCAACATTTAAGTATTTCATTTACAAAAAATAATTATATGAAAGATTATTATATTTATTTTCTCTGTTACGAATTACGTGAAACTTTCGCACGAGTATGGGAGTTCAGACTGGGGCTCGTGCTCTCTCGCTGTTTTAATTTCTCACAACAAATCCATTTAAATCTTAACTTTGTGTCTTCAACTTTACCGTTCACATTTCTTTGGCTTTAACTTGCATCCATACCGTATATTATAACGGGTACCGTCTGCATTAAAAAACAAAAGAAATTGCCGAACTTAACATTAACTTAGTACTAAGGCCTCGACAGGCGGAATACTTAAAGTTATGTGGCGTTGGTCCTCTACGAGCCGGGCGTCCAAACATCAGCTTCCGGCCAAGCCCTTGGAACCTGGCTTCTCTGCCGACGCCAACACTATGGTTTTCACTAATTCCTCGCTAATCGAGTGCACCGCCGAAATTATAGCCCTTCGGAGGCAGTTGCCATCCCAAGGATGGCGTTTGACGACACAAATCTACATTTTAAACTGCAAACTGCCTAAGGTTACAGTCTGGCCTCCGGTCCCGACAACACGCCCGTTCCTGGCAGACAATAAAGATTTACTCCTCGAAAATTACGTCCAATTGCCCTGTCGACGCGGACTCTCCTGCCGAGTCAGCAAAGCTTTAAACAGTAACCCCTGTGGGGCCAACACCTGGGCACTGAGTTTCACAACTAACGCTTCTTGCAGCCAGGTGAAAAACTGTTCATCTTACTAGGAGAGGTGGCTGACCCGCGGTAATCAGGCAACTTCCCAGAAGTAGTCAGCGCACCCGACACAAAGGCGAGCGCTCATTGCGAAATAACCAGACCTCAGCCTTCCCACAGCAGAGTAAATGACTTTACAACACTCCAAACAAGACTGAAATAAAATTTAAAAAATTACGGCGTGATAATATGTAGCACAAAGAATTAAACTGTCACAGGTAAGTACCCATATGTTAAGGTAAAAAATATCACATGACATTTAATGCAGCTGCTTACCACGCACATAAAATGCGTTGCAGTGTGTTCGTAAACACGTATTTTTACGAAACTATTCCACATGTGGCCACCATGTCATTTTAAAAGGAAATACACTTTGAACGATGACAGGAAAATAGTTTCAAAACATCCCAACATTGTTTGAAAAAGAAAAAAAAACCGGTTATATCTAAAAACAAACTACTTACGGGTTTTGTGTGAAACTACTCTAGAAACATGAAATAGACGTTGCTTAAAATTTCCACCAAAATAGGGTCACCACGCAAAGTGTCAGTCAGAAGAGTGATGTACGCCGATTCATTGCCTTGCGGTAGAGGCGATACCTCAGCAGGTGAGCCGGCCAACATCGCCCTTGGCACCATGCCTCATTCACACAAACACACAGGCAGTAGATGGGCGGGCGCCTTAAGTGTCTCAGTAAATACATGCAAAGTTATATTCGTTTCGATATAGAAACGAGGAAGCAACCATTACTGCTAATGCGTACTTGTCACTACTACAGTCAGAACATCAGGCTAAGTATACTGACATTCTAGTGCAAGACACTGGTATGGCAACACTAATGAAGCTTGTAAATTGCAATTCAGCCCTGAAAGCTAAACAAATTAAGGCATCTCGTTCCACGTCGAATAGCCTCTGGACCCGGTTGTCAGCGATATTAACGTGACTGCGCTGTATTGCCTTCATTGCGGTGGGTAATATCTGTTATTGCCAGCAGTTGTAGTTTGAACACGCTTGCTTATAGCAGCCGTTACTTAGAGGACAAATTTAATACTAGATCCATCCCATAGAGTATGCGGTGCTTTCATTACGTTATGAGGGTTCTGACGTTACGAAGCAGGAAGTACGCCACCCAAATTAAAATAGCTACTTGCCAAGGATATATGTATATATACTTTTTAGATATAAATTATTACTAAATTTTGCTCTTATGGAATTTTTAATCAATCATACTTTTGCATAATGGCTTATCAAAGTATGAATTTGCATGCCATGGTTTTAAGTGCGACTCTAGTTCCTCTAGTTCCTACTTTTTTTGACGACATTAATTTTTTACGTCTAAACGAGAGCAGATATAAAATATGTGTGAGAGGTTTGTTTAAAATCGTCAGCTCCATTTTGGCTGACGTTTGCAATGCAGTAAATACAACGGTTTTAGCTAATTATGTAATTTACGAAATGAGGTTGACATTTTAATCGAAATTGGTTCTATAATAACATTGTTTTGAAAAAATTAGCTGTCATGGCGAAAAAACATTCTAAACAAAACTGCCAGACATATTTTTTATATCTGCTCTCGTTTGCAATTTAAAAAATAATTACCGCAAAAAAAAGGCGAAAGTAAAGAGCATGGCCTTAAACCAACTTACTTACTAAGATTGAATAATTCACACTAAATAACGGTAACCTTGGCCACATTGCCTCCTTCATAAAAATACATAGTAAAATTGTTTTGTTTTGAAATGTCTTGAATATTTTGAGTGTGTACGACACACCCAATAAGTTAAAGGAAGGTCTACTAGTTACAATAATGGCTGCCTGTGGCAAAATTCAAGATCCACCAGGTGTTTTTGAAAGAGTTCGCCAGTCATTCATACGCCGACTCATGTGTTGCAATGAAATGGAAGGCCGCCAATTTTAACGCATGTTGTAGAGTTTTTACAATGGCGCAAAATTACATAGCTAGTGCAGACTTAAATTTAATGTCATATTATATGTCTCGTGAAAGTGGGACAATCACACCTAAACTGCTATTTATGCACTTCGCTAATGTTTTACCACACACAGTGTTGGAGCGCGCATTCTAATTCGGTCGAGTAATTAATAGTTGCATGCATGGTAGGCAATAGCGTTTCTCTGTGAAATCAAACAGTTAATGGTAGCCCTAAAAGGACGAACGTTAGACAGGTTTAGCAAGAGACATTTATTTTTATAAGTTTCCCGACATTTAATTACGTTTAGTGAAAACTAGCAACATTTTACTGTCACATACATTTTTCAAAGAAATAAGAGTAAAGCCACCCCCTTTCAACGTGATTGAAGTGTACGAATGTACAAATTCTTTTCGTAATTGTTGCATTTGGTAAAACCATTTGGTAACCAGAAATTTGTTTCTGTCAAGCAAGTAGTTTCCCAAACATTAGAAACATTTTCATCTTTTCTCAAACTTTGGAAGCGCTTCCTGTGTGAGCTACACCATGGGTTCCCTGCATCAAACATTCCATTTTCATCGCAGCAAACATCTGTTGAAGTTTATCGGTATGTTTTAGATACCCGTTGTGTAAATTTATATATGCATATATATAACATAACATTAGGAATGAAAAAAATACTGGTACCATTGGGGTCAGCCAACACACGTATTATGAGGCCACGCTCCTTTTTTTCTACAAAAATTATTTTCTTAAGTTAAAACAGGAGCAGATGTTACAAATTTGTTTGGCAGTTTTGTTTAAAATGGTTTTAACCTGTAAAATTTAGTTTTCAAAGGCCAGAAATCATACAGTTCTGAAGTCAAATAACAAATATTTTCTTATTTACATAATTAGCTATAATCATAGTATCGACTGTCTTGAAAAAAATTGCCAACATTGTGAGGACAATTTCAAACACAACTGATAAAAGATAATTTTGAAATCTACTCTCTTTTAGGATTTAAAATAGCTTTTGCGAATACAGTAGAAGAAAGGGTGCATGACTCTCCCTGCTTTCGATCCATCTTCTCTATTCTAGTATATTCTGGAACTGACCACGTTCAAGTACATCCGCCTCGGCAACTCCGGGATATTTTCAGCTGCGGTCAGGCGGACACGTGTGCCTTCGGGCAGAAAGCCCTATCGATTCCGGTAATGATCCACAGCAAGAAGTGATGCAAGGCATTCCACCGACAGGTCATCGGCATACCCTCTTTGTCCCTGGGACTTGGCGATGAACAAAGAATTTCTTTGTTCCCTCGTACACGCGACCCGACTCAACAGCCACAAGCACGCGTGCAGAGTGAGGCAAGAACAAAAGGCTGTTTGCGAGGATGAAAAATATTTTACGCGAAAGGGAAATCAGAAACTTGGCTCACGAAAGTGAACACGTTTTAGTGCTGTGCAAATAAAAATATTGTTACCTAATTTTTTTCGTCTAATGTTTCTGAGAACATTCTTACACACTAACAATTAATGAAATGTTATAGATTGTTTATTTGACTTTAGTATAATATTTCAATTATTTTAATGATGCTCAATTCTAAGTCGGTGTTTTACAAAGTAATACACGGTTTATTCGCAAACAAAAATAATATTTTACTTGATTTAGGCTTATTTTCATTACAAAATTGCTGATACCTTGGGTGGAAAAATCTGAATAACTATAATGGTTATTGCTGCCAAATATATATATATATATATATATATATATATATATATACATATACCTAATCTTCTTTGACAGCAATACTGCCCTACACTAATATCTTACTATCACTGCTCTGACAATAATATTTTGGGCGCAGATTCTAATCTTCAGGTGTAGAAAAAACGATTCTACGCTTATTCAACCTAAAACATCGGTCTACATAAAAAAATACCTGGACGTGGAGAGCAAGAGACGGCTTTCTTCGTGCTGTGTTGCCACATTGCGCGAAAAAGTAGTATAGCATTTTGCCATAACATTTTGGTCACTAATTTATCCCAAGATTCGCGTGGTATGTTTATTATGCGACCATTTCTGGACATTCTGTATTACTGACTAAACACTGTAGGAATACTTCGATATGGAAATTTCATTATTTTTTAATAATATTTTCAAAATTACTATAAAACTATTGGGCGTGGCCTTAAGATAATTTATAACAAAAGTAAAATTATACGTGTGAAATGTTTTTTAAACCATTTTTTTGCCATCGAATAACAGCAAAATTACAAACAAAGGACGCAAATATTTTGGACGATGGATTTTTTTATTACCTCCTTTTTTCGTAAGGAAAGCATACATCCGTACGTTTAGCCTAGTCCTTCAGTTTTCACCAAGTTACCTCACTGCTATTTAGATTATCTACCTCTCGGCATATATTCCATTGCTACATATGGACACGTATACCTCCAGAACATCACATAAACGACCGCACAAGAACCTGCTTTCATTAAGTTTTTCGGAAACGCAATTACGAGCACCAATTCGAACATCTCCTCACATCGTAATGAATATCCTCGCACGCATTACTTGTTGCAGCACAGGGAATTCATGTTTGATACTGATCTGTGCCACAAGGTTGCGTTTGTACAGACGAAATTCCTAGATTATCGCTGTCCGGAATAATGCAGTAGCCACGTCGTCATTACTAGCGTGTACATTTTCTGTCGTATATCTTCAGGAACTTCTGTTAGTTGTCCCTCTGGTAATTTTTTGATCAATTAATATGTACTTTTAAGAAAAAAAAAGTAACTACTGCTGTAACAAATTAAACAATAAATGCATACGTCAAGGTGTCGAGAAAGAATTTATATTTTAATAAAACTTTAAGATCGTTGTGACTCACTGGGTCGATATGCATTGTAAGAAAGAGATAAGAAATGATATAGGGTTTTTTTCTGAAAGGTGTTTTCTTCATCTTACCAGCCATGAAGACCTTTGGTAGACCGAGTTGTTCTTGAGATGCCTTTTCTCCGTTCACTGTAAGTTGAGTTTTAGGATAAACAAAGCAAATTATAAACAAACATTTTCATTGGCTGCCGACCGCCGTGCACTGTGATATTGCATAAGAAATAAATCTTTGTTATCTGTCGTGTACATATAATGTACTACTCCATCACTCAATAAGAGAGTTTTATTAACAAATATCTAAAATATACAGACGCACAATCTACGACACTATATGTTTATTACTGTAATTATGGTTAGCGGACGACACGTCCGTACAGTTGATTCACGAGTTATTTAACGACTGACGCACTGTTAAACGTACGAGTTTCTTGGTACACTTGCCAGTAGGCCTATTTAGAGATGTACGATACTCTGAAAATACCAAAAGTTTAGTTCAGTAATAATTACCACGCTAAAAATTAAGTCAGAAATGTCACAATCAGATACGTTTTATTTTTTTATAAGTATTTTTGGACATTAACGCGTCAATGTAGTGGCTACTGCGAATGGTTTCTCCGTGTATCCATTTTCCGTTCCAGTTCGTCCGAACCAAAATTCCTTGATCTATTTCGTTCCGTCCTCGCATCGATTTATGTTTACATCGTATACGGATTAGGTTATGTGACGCTGGACGTGAACAGTGAAAATGTCTTGCATGGTTTTGGAAATATTGATATAAGTCTTCATTACTAAACAAACTGCGGTGACGTTTATAAGGCAAGAATAAAAATCTCGCATAGCATTCTTTACAATAAAAAATAACGAATATGTGTCGTGAATTATCGACAGAGTGTTTGGTAATTAATATAATGTAATTTTTTCAAAACGAACTACAAAATTATCCAGGAGAACTTTAAAGTAAGTCTAGTCACATTTTGTTGACAACTTTTTTTCTGCACGTAGTACCAAATTTTCGTTACGTTAGTACCAGAATATTTGAATACGATCGTAAGTCATGTCTTGATAATTACAATTAAATTTTGAAATATACTGTAAATGCACATTATATCAATATTTTTATCAAGTTTTCATGCAATTTTTGGTTCCGTATGTCGATAACACGTAGGAAATTTTCACGAAGTTTTGTTTTGATATATAGGGCGTTGTAGTTTCCTATGATACCGACTGTACACAGTTTTGTCGGTTGGAAATAGTACGTCGGCGCGCTGAACAAATTGAGCCAATTAGAATCTATCAAAACGCAATGATATTACGTTAATTGTTTACTTCAGAACTAAACTTAGAGTGAACGGAGAATATATCGGTTAATATCTAAACACTACGTGTCAATGATATTTTCACAACATTATTTAACACATGCACATAGCTGTTAATGATAGAACATTTTAACTGATGCGTTTTACTCATCGATTCGTTACTATTACCTTCTTTTTTAATGAAGATATTTTAGACTTGAAAAATTTCGTATTTACATCCTGATATATTAATTTCTTATGTTTTCTTAACTTAAGTCTTAAGAAAGACAGTGTTGTAAACCACTTACGTCCCTGTAAAATAACCGCGATGAAAGTTAATATGGAAAACCACATTAGCATACAGCGCTAACAGGAGGACTGACTGTGAAATGACAAGAAGTGCTTGGTTGTTTAATAGTCAGGAATGCTATTTTTTCCGAATATCATTGGCATGTTAGCTGGCGTGCGTATACCAAGGGGTGTAAGACCAATGCTGACGGTCTATCTTCATGTGTGACCAAATTGTACGGCGCCATATTGCAGCCTGTAACATGTAAGGTCTTATACCCCCCGTTAAAGTATTCCGCTAAAGTTCGCTATTCCCTATCTTCGCCTGCAATATATCAGCATTCAATTTGGTCATGTGATAAAAGAGCAGCTTAACGTCTGCACAGGAAGTAAATAAACAATAATCGCAAGGTATAAACTATGCTTTGAAGCCGTATTTCAAAGACGTTTCAGTACAAAAATGGAGATAAAAATTGCAAAATATCGAAAGCTACACCGAGAAAAAGTTCATTTGCTATAAAATCTTAAGGATGAAAAAACTCACGGTCAATCATCATGCGGAAAATAACGGCACAGCATCGCATAAATATTAACATTATCCCAGTCGTTCCTTTTATAATACTTCATGCATCTATGAATCAGTTAAACTAAATTATTAGAAACAGGAAACTTGCAGCTTGGCTTGATTAGTGGCATTTTAATAGTAATATTATTATTTTATGACTATATGGTTATGTAATTTGTGTTTACATAAATTACAAATTTTCTAACAATGGTTAGTAAAAGTGTGTTAAGGGCATAAGTATTTTTTAACGTGACATTCGGAATATATGCAGACTTCAAAAGTGATTGCTGTATTGCTTTGCAGTTCATAATCACACTGATCGCTTTACGTGACACAAAATCCTTGTGGACAAAAATTCACGAATAATTTTATATATCTAGGAAGTTGTGACGTTGAGATATGCCTTCACCTAAACCTCCCCACAGCACCTCTCGCCCTCCGCAGACATCCACTCCTGTCCCGAGGCGATATTGGAATTCAGAGAGTCTGAGATCCCCTCTTTTGCTTCCCACCTCCACTCTGTTCCTCCCCCCACTCTCCTCTAAACCTCTCAAACCTCAGCAAAACCCCTGGCCCAATACTAAACCAAGGCCGAATGAGACTGGGAGTTCCTGAACGGATTGCAGCTGGTCCCGAGGACTGTGGTCGGATCTCGGAGGAGCTCTGAATATAGGTCGCAAAGCACTTGCAAATGCAGTGGCGGGAAACCCTGTCTCACTTGGTCAGAATATGAAAAAAAACACTACGACGCCCATTTAGAATTAATCTATACTTGCAAGGTGTAAACTTAAGTCCATTGAGTTCTTTGACTTTTTTACTCCCACATTCCTGAATTTTCACAGTTATAATACACGTATTTAAAGCTTAAAGATAAAAGTTACCAGCATAACTGACAAGCCTACTTTCCTCAAAGTGAGTGCAAATTAACGCTGAAAATTAAAATCGTTTAAGTAATTTGGGAATATTAAATTATAAGTTTTACTTAGATGTACGATACATGAAATATAGTAAAGATAAGTCAGCTTACTAAATAATATACCAGTATCCAGTTTAATGAAATTGAGAGATAAAATTTCTGAGATGTCTGTCTATCATAAATATTAAAATAGCCACCGTTTTTAAAGTATTACAAAAGGATCTACGTGTTAGACGCAAGTCAAGACAACTTTATTCAAATTATTTCTACCAAATTTAATGAAATTATATTACCAAAAAATATTTCATCATATAAGTCATGCTACACTAAAAATATAAAAAAACGGTGCCATTTTGAAAATAGGTTCACAGGATAAACGAAATACACAAATGTCAAGTCAGCTTTGTATTAAGTATACGTTTACCAAGTTTGGTAAAATTCTGAAAAATATATCGTAAGATATGTTATACTGGGCTAAAAATACCAAAGTGGTCGCCATTTCTAAAATGCGAACACGTGATGAACAAAATACACAATATTCAAGTCATCTTTGTACGTATCACTAAGTTTGGTGAAATTTAAAAAAATATTTCGTATAATATGTGATATTATGCTAAAAGTATCTAAATGGTCACCATTAAAAAAGTATGAACACAGGATGACTTAATCACACAACAGTAAAGTCAGCTTTGTATGTAATATATGTGTACTTAGTTTGGTGAAATTCGGTTTATTGTTCAAACGTTTTGGGACACACAAACACACACAAAGGTACACACACAGACACACAGGCAGGAAGGTGATCTCATAAGCGTACTTTTTCCTTCGGAAATTTTACGTATAATGTTTACTTAATATAAACTCAATTTTTTTTCCAGTACGCTACTTGGCTTCTATATAAGGTTGATCGTCACAGATTTATTAGGACGGTATAAGTCAGCAAAAATTCGCTCAACACGAAATAGGAAAATTGCTCACAATGCATAGTTAGTCTCCTCTTGCGCTATACAGATATCTTAATACATTCTGTTCTGACCATTCTATCAAGGGCACAGGTTCAAATACCGAGCAGTTCAAACATGACTGTACGTTCACTCGACGTAATATACAGAAGTAATACCTAGACGGGGAGCGCACGAGTAAACTTTTTCCATGCTGTTCTGCCACATTGTGTGCGTAAAATTTTATAGTAAAACATCTTGACACTAACATTTTCGTTTCAAATTTAGCGTAGGGTTCTCGTCGTATGATTATTGTGCGGCAGTTTCTGTATCTTGTGTGTATATTGTATGTATGTATATATATATATATATATATATATATATATATATATATATATATATATATATATATATACATACATACAATATACACACATGTACGTGTGTGTATTTGTGTTACGTTGTGCATTTAAATATGATTTACTTTATTTCGTTATCCTTTAACTTTGTCCTGCCTTGAATCGCAGACATTCTAAATTATTTTTATTATGTGCTAATCGTAAAACTTTATGATAACATTTAATAAATAGCAATGATTAATACGTTTTGAATACTTTACCTCTGTCGAAATTTGTTTACGATCAAATTATTTTTACAGATGCAGTATGTGTGTCATAATGGAAATAATGAATTCTCCGATAAGCGTACACTTAAATTTTTTGACAAGTGATTTGCGAATCTTTCAAAACTTTCAGAGTTCTAATCACGCTAGGTACTTTTTTAATTCTTTTTAATGGTAGTGTGAAGGAACTTTACCCATTAATTTTCTTCCTCAGCTTTGTACCTCTAGTTGGGAACTATTCATCATGATTAACTCTTTCAGAATTTCAGAACAAAAACTTCCTGGCATCGGTGAGGGCTCGTAAACAAGAGCAGAAGGGTTTAAAGTCCCCTTTCCTTTAATGACGTTGGCGAAAATTTGGTGGAACACGCAACTGTTTTCATCGCCATAAGTCAGTTTTGTTTGGTTCGTTTTGTTCCACCGATGTTGACCCTTTCATATTCCTTGTTTTCGTTGTTTAAATCCTGCTTGGCAGATTACGTCTTACGCGCTCTAAATATTTAAATTGTCTTTTAAAGGCTCTTCACCTGCAACATGAATATTACTATGTTACTAACAACGTTTACAGTAACCGTTGAAATTTTAATAAGGTGTCATTTAATAATAGGTAACGCTAATAAATTTAACTGAAAATTGCTGGTAAGGGGAGGTTAGTATAGAAAAAACCAAAATATAATAGTTCCGTGAAAATAGTTTTGGCCAATTTAGTAAGTAGACATGTTGCTACATAGAGATTTTTTTCCACTAGACTATTTAAAATGTAATTGTGAAACTTCAATTTCAGTGCGAAAAATCGCTCTAATGGCGTGCTTTTTATTGATAAAAAATATTTTCTGAAAATGGTTTTCTAGGGTTGCGGTATTTTTTTGGTATTCATTGACTTTACTAAAATTAAAAAAAAAAAAAAATTCAGCGTTGATTTATGCGCCACACCCTCCTTAATGAAAATGTAAACATTAAAAAAACATTTAATTCTTGACTTACATTTTTACTGTGCAGTATATACCAAGAGATATGAAATAGTAAAAATTCGTTGAAATATAGTTGTAAAAAAACAGACTTCGGTTTTGGGGCAGACTCGATTCCCAGCCCCCGGGTCGGTTTTCGCGGTTTTTCAAATTGTTTCCAAGAGCACGCAGTTTTTTTTCACTATAGACAGTTTCCGGCTCTACTTCCTATATGATTGGACATCTTATTTCGGTTTTAATAACCTAACATTCAACGAGACGCTAAGAATTACTACTGACCTGTATATTTTCAATG
Source organism: Medauroidea extradentata (assembly GCA_003012365.1). NCBI lineage: Eukaryota > Metazoa > Arthropoda > Insecta > Phasmatodea > Phasmatidae > Medauroidea > Medauroidea extradentata. The sequence goes on from PNEQ01075279.1 coordinate 32,062, forward strand.
TCTTCACCGGGGCGTTATCGTAACTAAATGAGTACAATTGACTACGAGGTTGGGTGAGTAATATATATTATCTTTAACACATGTTTGTTTTACAGTAATTCTGTTCGTGCAGACAAAATAACAAATAAACTAGCGTAACTCGTTTTAAAGATCTAGCAATCTCTTACATTTTGTAGTGTTTTTTTTTTTTTTTTTCAGTGAGATCAGTTTAGCAATTCTTACATCAAAACTAAATACTCTGAGCACCAGTCAGATACTCTCATTCCATTGCAAAATATAAAATTATTAGTAATAAAAGCCCCTATCAAACAGTTAATTTTCTTTTCGTTGATAATTGTTTATTTTTCTGTTACTGAACGTTAATTTACATTTGAAGCTAAAATAAGTACTCTTGTGTACCTGTGAGCGTTATTCCATCAAATACATTTTAAGTGATGTATTATATTTATTTTCATGGCAAAGGAATTCTGATTTTACAAAACATAAATCCGTTCTCGCACTGCAGAAGTCAGAAAGTTTAACGCCTTCCTTGTTTAATTAATTGGTACAATTTTTGCAAATTTTATGCTTTTGTACTATCCGGTTTCTATACAATTTTAGGTAATAAATAAGGTAACTTAATTTTTTTGTGTGTTTTAACAAACAAAATTACTGCCCGAGTTAGCTCTGGCGAACCAGAGAAGGGTTAAATTTCGAACGACAGTTGCAAAGTGATGCAAATTTTGTTTACACGCTATGTAGTCTTATATAATTTTGCATAAGTGTCTACCAGATAACAATTTTACGACCTTGGAGTTTCCTGTAATGCTTTAGCTGCGGATGTGGTACCCGCGTTCCGTTCTGGCGCGTATTTTATATTCGTTTTGGTTTGACAATGCGGTGTCGTTATTCATGGGTGTATCGATCGTTAAGTATATGTAAACGGAAAGTGCTTGTGAGATGAAGCTTTTCTGTGCAATCCGAAACTATTGAAATGGAAACTGCGGTGAAAGCGAAGTTAGCACGCCCTTTATATCACCTGTGTTCTATATAAGTTCTCCTTGGCTTAGTTGACATTTCAGTGTATTTTTTAAACAGAAATTTATGTATAATAATATT